>JAJOOO010079665.1:0-42298 GCA_029582685.1 Solanum piurae
ACTTGCCAAGACATGGGTTCATGGAAATTTCTTTCTTAAAACCATCAATAGACACCATTAATAACATAAATCATCAAAAAAATATCATTTAATGCAAGGACCCATGCTTAGAATCGAAATTTGGACTTTAGGATTTTTGAAGAACTTTGAAAATACTTTGAATTAGCTCTTTGATTGAAAAAAGAATCAAAGATGAAGAGTCCCCATACCTTAATATTGAAAAAGCCCACGAAAATCGATGAAAGAAGCCTCCAATTTGAAACCCTAGTTCTTCACCCTTCTTCTTCCTTGAACCTGAGAGAAATATTTAGAGAGAAAGAACTTGGGATTTGATTTGGGAAAATAATAAGTTAAAGGAATGTTTTAAGACCCAAAACCATTTAAAATCAACCCCACATAATAAACAATTAAAACGAAATTACATAAAAACCCCTCATAGAACCTCATTATAAAGTCAACACAAAGTCATAGGCTTAACCTATAATTTTTCCGAGTTGTTACAGTTTTATACTTGGATTCTGCATCTATTAAAAAGACTAGAGGTAGTCAAGCTAGGGTGAAGGTACAAGTTGATCTTACTCAAGAGAGACCTCCTTATATTTGGATGGGCTATATAGGGGAGGATATCACTGATGGGAGATGGCAGAAAATAGAATATGATAATATTCCTGATTATTGTTTCTACTGTAAGTATCAAGGTCATTTGGAAAGTGATTGTACCATAAGGCAAAGAGATGAGGATAAGAAGAAAAAGGAAAAGGAGGCTGTGAGAAACAAAAATAATAAAGAGATGGATAAAACTTCACAACAACCAAAGGGTCAAAAAGAAGGTGATCAGAAGGAGGGTAACAATCAGCAGTATAAACATCAGAGAGATCAGGAACAAATGCAGAATCAACAGGAGGATCACTGGCAAACACAAAGAAGGAGGAACAATAATCAGATTCAGGCACCTAGAGATAATCGACAAGCAGCACAGTCTACCAAACAGGCAGGTATAATTACTATTCCTACACAAAACACCTATATTAATCTTGATGTGCAGGAGTCATTACCTACTTTAGAGGTTCTGGAAAACTACAAAGGCAACAAAGGTGATAACAGACATCAGACAGCAGTACCCAAGCAACGGGGTCAAGATTTATATAAAAGAACTCTAGCAAATGTTGGAAAGGACAACACTAACAAGCAACTACAGGAGGACATAGTTTCTAAACAGGTAACAGAGATCAATAAAGGAAAGGAAGTATCTACAGGGCAAGTGGTTACATGTATTGACTCAATGCTCCCTCCCCCTAATCCCATTTATACTGGCTTTAATACTATTGCTGAGGTAGTTGTTGGAGGTTTGGATGGAAGGGGACAGGAGACACATACTGATCTGCAGGAAGGGGTATCTAAAGGAGGGGGGAACTAACTCATGGTAGACATGTGGAAGTGGAATTTAACCATCATGGAGACTCTAGAACCCCTGCTACCCCTTTCAATAATCAACAGAAAATTGCAACTACACAGGTCACAGATACAGGGCAACAAAAGGGCAGATTTAATAACAAATCAAGGGATAGATTGAGTAAAAAGAAAAGAGAGGCTATAAAAAAGAGATTGCAACAGAGTTTTGATAAAGATACAGCTGGGATAGATACAGGTCAACAAACTGAAGAACATGATGATGAACAGGTTACTAAGGCTAACAGAGTTAAGGTGCCTCCTGATGATTATGGGGCACTTAATTCTGAGGATGATCTGGATCCTGATAATCAATCCTTGGAGGAGTCTGATGAAGATGCAAATGATACCATGAAACCGACTGGTCAAGCTTCTGGTTCTTTCTTTCAGGACAAATGCACCGATGTTCAAAGAATGACAGAACAACAGGGCTTATCCCCAAGGGGAAGGAAACAAACTAGACATAATCCTCAACAACCTATTACCAACAAATCCGACACCTCTAGCAGGCCCATGACTAGATCCAAATCAAAAGGTTATTAATGAGTAAAGTTATTTGTTGGAATGCTAGAAGTATCAATACCAAAGGATCCTTGGAAAGGCTTCAAACTCATAAGAAAATACATCATTTATCTATTATTGCTATCCTGGAGCCTTTTGCAGATAATTCTCAGCTTGATATCATAAGAGGTCAATTACAGATGGACCATGCAGTCAGTAATCCTAATGGGAAAATTTGGTTGTTTTGGTCTAATGATGTTACTGGGAATATTCTGGAAAAGCATGATCAGCACATCACAATAACTTTTCAGCACACATATATTTCTGAGAAATTCTTGATGTCCTTCATCTATGCTAACTGTAAAGAATATATGAGGAGACCTTTGTGGGACAAGCTCAGTTTTTACTCTAATATGGACTTACCTTGGTGTACAATTGGTGATTTTAATGTTATCACCTCTATAGAGGAGAAGCTTGGGGAAATACCATACAATATTAATAAGAGCTTTGAATTTATTGGAGTTATTGAGGCATGTGGATTGACTGATTTAGGATACACTGGGCTATCATTCACATGGTGCAATCAAAGGGATTCCGAATCTAGAGTTTGGAAGAGACTAGATAGGTATGGTCAATGATAAATGGTTAGAGGTTATGCCTCAAACTACTATTGAGAACCTATCTTCTGTTGGTTCTGATCATAGTCCTATGTTGATGGAAATGACTAAGGTTAATGAAAGTCATATCAAATATTTCAAGTTCTTACATTTTTGGGTTGACAATGTGATTTTTTTGAAAACAGTACAACAGTGCTGGGAAAAGGGAGCTACTGGCAATCCAATGTGGAGATTACATCAGAAATTTAAAAGAGTCACATCCACACTTAGCAATTGGTCTAAACGAGAGTATGGAGATATTTTTACTAAGGTAAAGGAGTTTGAGGAAACTATCAGGAATTCTGAAGAAGAGCTTATGACACACAACACTGAAGCTGTTAGACAGAAATTACATCATCTGAATGCTACATACATTAGGTATTTGAAAATAGAAGTAGCTATTTATAAACAAAAGACACAACTACAATGGTTTAAGGATGGTGATGCCAATACCAAATACTTTCATGCTTTGATGAGAGGTAGAAGAAGGAGGTTATTTTTACATAAAATTTGTACTGAAAATGGGGTGTGGATACAAGGTGAGGAACAAATAGCACAGGCAGCATGTGACTATTATCAACAAATATTCACTGGTCAGAATGATAGAATAGATGAAAGAATTTTTCAGTCTATTCCTTCAGTAGTCACCCCTGAACAGAATGAGAGACTGCAATCAATGCCTAATATAGATGAGCTAAGACAAGTTGTGTTTGCTATGAATCCAAATTCAACTGCAGATCCAGATGGTATAGGGGGTAAATTTTATCAAGTTTGTTGGAATATCATTAAAGAAGATTTGCTGGCAGCTGTACAATCTTTCTTTTGTGGTAACATTATGCCTAAGTTCATGACTCATTCATGTTTGGTTTTGATTCCTAAAACAGAGCAGCCTATCAGATTCAGAGATCTTCGACCTATCAGCCTTAGTAATTTTACTAATACGATAATTTCCAAGTTATTGAGTATTAGATTTGCTACTATTTTGCCCTTATTAGTATCAGATAATCAGTCAAGTTTTGTTCGAGGTAGAAGCATTACAGAAAGTATCATGCTTGCACAGGAGATTACTCATGAGATAAAAGACCTCATATAGGAGCTAATGTTGTTATCAAACTTGATATGACCAAGGTATATGATAGAGTGTCTTGGTCATTCATATGTTTGGTACTAAGGAGATTTGGTTTTGGGGAAGTATTTATTGACTTAGTCTGGAGAATAATGAGTAACAATTGGTATTCTATTATCATTAATGAGCACAGACATGGTTTCTTCCACTCCACTAGAAGACTTAAGCAAGGTGACCCTTTATCTCCTGCCCTATTTATTTTAGGAGCAGAGGTACTGTCGAGATTGCTTAACTATCTCCATCAGATTCCAATTTATAAAGGCTTCTTTATGGCTTCTAAAGGACCTCAGATCAATCACTTAAGTTTTGCAGATGATGTTATTATTTTTGCTTCTACTGACAGACATTCTTTGCAGCTCATCATGGACATGTTAACGGATTATGAACATACTTCTAGACAACTTATTAACAAAGAAAAAAGCCATTTTATGATCCCAGACAATACCTCACAGGACATTATCAATACCATTCAAGCTGTAACTAATTTTTCACAAAAGAGTAACCTTATCACTTATCTAGGTTGTCCTCTTTATATTGGTAGACAAAGGATCATTTATTATTCTTATCTAGTATAGAAGATTTCCAAAAAGGTTTGTGGTTGGCAAACAAGGATACTTAGTTTTGGGGGCAGAATTACATTGATCAAACATGCATTACAATCTATACCTATACATACTATGGCTGCAATTTCTCCCCCCAGTACTACTATTAAATACATTGAGGCCATTATTTCAGATTTTTTCTGGGGAAAGGATCTGGATAAAAGGAAATATCATTGGGCCTCTCTAGATGCCATGTGTTTACCATGTAATAAAGGTGGGATGGAAATCAGAAGGTTACTAGATATATGCACTTCCTTACAGTACAAGCAACGGTGGAATTTCAGATCTAAAGTATCTTTATGGAGTTACTTTCTTAAAGCCAAATATTGTCAAAGAGCTCATACATTTGCAAAAAAGGTGGATACTGGACAGTCTTTGATGTGGAAATACATGTTGAAAAACAAGATTAAAGTAGAAGAGTATATTGGTTGGAGAATCAACTCTGGAAGTTGCTCTTTTTGGTGGGATGATTGGCTAGGAGGGGGTGCACTAGCTAATTATACTACTTCTGTATCAAGTCTCAAAAATGCCACTGTTGCACACTTTCTAGCAGATGGAAAATGGAATGAAAGGAAACTAAGGCAACAGATTCCACCTCTCCTTATTCCCTCTATTCTAAACATGAAATTTCAATTTGTGCAGGGGGTCAAAGACAGTGCAGTTTGGAAGCAGACTGAGGATGGCACTTTCACTTGTGCATCAACTTGGGAAATCTGCAGAAATAAGAAGGCCACTACAGTCCATTATTCTCAAATTTGGCATAAAGATATACTTTTCAAAATGTCTTTTCTTCTATGGAGAGCATTACGATATAAATTGCCAACCAATGAAATATTAGCAACCTTTGGAGTGGAGCCTGAGAACTGTTTCTGTTGTATTAAGTAGGGATGGGATGACGTGGATCATATTTTCATTCATGGACATTTTGCAAGGCATATCTGGAAATTTTTTGCAGATAGCATGGGGGTCAATTTTCATAAAACTTCATTGCTCAACCAATTAAGGTGCTGGAATGGTTTTACAGGGAAGAATACAACAAACGACATAATTCTTAAAACTCTCCCTATAGTCATATGTTGGAATCTCTGGAAAAATAGATGCTCAACTAAGTATGGAGGAAAAACATCCAGTATCTTCAAAGTTAAATATTTGATTTTCAAAGACATGTTTTTACTTCTTCAATCTAATTTTCCTTACCTTCAGTTGCCTGTGATCTGGTCAGAAGTGGTGGATTGCATTGAAAGATGTGATCAGGAGATAAGGGTTACTTTAGTTATGTGGAAGACTCCTCCTCCTAGTAGATATAAATTGAATACGGATGGTAGTGCTTTGCACAATCCCGAGAACATTGGAGGGGGAGGCATTCTAAGAGATGAACAAGGGGTCATAATTTATGCTTTTGTTATACCTCTTGGTGAAGGGACAAATAATCAAGCTGAGGTTAAGGCAACATGTTATGGTTTAAACTGGTGTATACAGCATGGATACACTAATATCATATTAGAAGTTGACTCTGAATTATTAACTAAATGGCTCTTGCAGGTTGCTGTGCCTCCTTGGAAGATTCATATGTACATACAGGACTTACAATTGCTTGCTAAATAGTGCGTCTTTTTTTAGTGTATTCATACATACAGGGAAGCTAACGGTACAGCAGACCTTTTGGCTAAACACAGTCACAAACATGATATAGTGCAACATTACTACACTCAGTTACCTGTTGGAGAAAATGAGGGTACAAAATTTCAGAAGGAAGAAGTTGAAAAGGATCAAACAACCTCCTTGACTATCTATCACACATGACTGGAACTCATACATTAGTTTCCGGTCAAGTTGATGGACAACAGTAGACATCATCAAAACTTTGTCTTCTTACCTTAATTGTTTCATGAGCTACATTTCTCAGATTTACTATGTCTTTTAGGTATAGTAGTTTGAGTAGGCTTAGTTTCAAATTCGTGTAAGGGGAGAGTCTCCCTTATATATGTATTATTAGTAACTTTGTATTAAGAGAGGAGTCCTCTCTAGGTGCTTAGTTTAAATAATATATCTTATTGTATAGGGTTTAGTCGACTAACCTTAGTAGGTAGGTTGACTTCGGACCCACCTTAGGTTTGGAGGTAAGGTAAATGCCCCCCTCTTTGTATATTTGTTTTTACATATACGATAAGGCCTGGGGGTGTTGCTCAGCCCATAACCCATCCAAGGGTCATTCAATTAAAAAAAAAAAACCATAAACCCTAAACTTGGACCCTAAACCCTTAAGTCTAAATCATAAACCCTAAAGACTAAACCCAAAACTCTAATCCTTAATAATTAATCCTAAACCCTAAACCTAAACACTAAACCCTAAACCCTAAATACCAAACAATAAACCCTAAACGATAAACCCTTACGCCTATACCCTAATCCTTCAACCCAAAACCCCTAAACCCTAACCCTAAACTATAAACTCTAAATCCTAAACTCCTAACCCTAAACCCGAAACCAAAACTATAAACCCTAAATCCAAACTCTAAACCCTAAACCCTAAACCCTAAACCCTTAATCCTAAACCTTAAACCATAAATCGTAAACCATAATCCTAAACCATAACCCTAAACCCTAAATCCTAAACCCTAGATCCTAAACCCTAAAGCCTAATCACTAAACCCTAAATCCTAAACCCTAAATCCTAAACCCTAAATCATAAACTCTAAACCCTAAACCCTAAACCATTAATCCTAAACTCTAAACCCTAATCCCTTAACCCTAAATCAAAAACTTTAAATCCTAATCCCTAATCCCTAAACTCGAAATCCTAAACCCTAAACTCTTAACCCTAAATCCTAAACTCTAAACGCTACACTCTTATCCTAAACCCTAAACCCTAAACTTTTACCTGAATTCCTAAACCCTTACCCCAAACCCTATACCCTAAACTCTAAACCCCAAACCCTAAACCCTAAAATCTAAACCCTAAACCCTAAGGCCTATACCCTAGACCCTAAACCCAAAACCCTAAACCCTATAACATAAACCGAAAACCCTAAATCCAATACGCTAAACCCTAAACCATAAATGATAAACCCTAAACTCTAAACCCTAAACCCTAAATGCTAAACTCTAACCCCTAATCCTAAACCTAAACCCTAAACCCTAAACCCTAAGCCCTAAACGCTAATCCCTAAACTCTAATCCTTAAACCCTAATTCCTAAACTCTAAGCCTTAAACCCTAAACTCTAAAAAAAAACCTAAGCCATTAATCCTAAACCCTAAACTTAAAATCCTGAACTCCAAAACCCTAATCCCTAAATCCTAAACTCCAAAACCCTAAATCCTAAACTCCAAAACCTAACACTAAACCCTAAACCCTAAACCCAAAACCCTAAACCCTATCCTACACTTTAAACCCTAAACCTAAGCACTAAACCTTAAATCTAAAACTCCAAACCCTAAACCCTAATCCCTAAATCCAAACTCTAAACTCTAAACCCTAAAACCTAAACCCTAAACCCTCAATCCTAAACTTTAAACTCTTATCTCTTAAACAAAAATCCTAAACCCTAAACCATAAATCCTAAACCCTAACATTAAACCTAATCCTAAAATCTAAACCCTAAACCATAACCCTAAACCCTAAATCCTAAACCCTAAATACACAATCCTAAGCCCTAAACCATAAATACTAAACCCTAAACCCTAAACTCTAAATCGTAATCACTAAACCCTAAACACTAAATCCTAAACTCTAACCCTAATCCCTAACCCCAAATCTGAAACCCTAAACACTAAACCATAAATCCTATTCCCTAATCCTAAACCCTAAATCCTAAACCCTACATCCTCAACCCTACACTCTAAGCCATAAACCCTAAATCCTAATCCCTAAATTCTAAACCCTAAACCCAAAACTGAAAACCTTAAACCCTGAAATTGGACCCTAAACCCTTAAGTCAAAACCATAAACCCTAAACCCTCAACCCTAAACTCTAACCTTCAATAATTAATCCTAAACCCTAAACCTAAACACTAAAGCCTAAACCCTAAACCCTAAATACCAAACTCTAAACCTTAAACGGTAAACCCTTACCCCTATACCCTAATCCTTCAATCCAAAACCCCTAAACCCTAAACTATAAACTCTAAATCCTAAACTCCTAACCCTAAACCCTAAACCCTAACCTGAAACAAAAACTCTAAACCCTAAATCCAAACTCTAAACCTTAAACCCTAAATCCTAAACCCTTAATCCTAAACCTTAAACCATAAACCCTAAACCATAACCCTAAACTCTAAATTCTAAACCCTAAAGCCTAATCACTAAACTCCAAACCCTAAACTCTAAATTCTAAACTCTAAACCCTAAATCATAAACTCTAAACCCTAAACCCTAAACTAATCCTAAACTTTACACCCTAATCCCTAAACCCTAAATCCTAAACTTTAAACCCTAATCCCTAATCCCTAAACTAAAAATCCTAAAACCTAAACCCTCAACCCTAAACCCTAAACCCTAAACCCTAAACCCTAAACCCTAAACCCTAAACCCTAAATCCTAAACTCTAAACTCTACACTCTTACCCTAAACCATAAACCCTAAACTTTTACCTGAATTACTAAAACCTAAACCCTTACCCCAAACCCTAAACCCTAAACTCTAAACCCTAAACCCTAAACCCTTACTCCAAAACCTAAACCCTAAACTCTAAACCCTAAACCCTAAGGCCCATACCTTAGACCCTCAACCCAAAACCCTAAACCCTAAACCCTATACCCAAAACACTAAATCCAATACGCTAAACCCTAAACCATAAATGATAAACCCTAAACCCTAACCCCTAAATGCTAAACTCGAACCCCTAATCCTAAACCTAAATCCTAAACCCTAAACCTTAAGCCCTAAACGCTAATTCCTAAACTCTAAACCTTAAACCCTAATTTCTAAACTCTAAGCCTCAAACCCTAACCCTAAACTCTAAAAAAAAACCTAAGCCATTAATCCTAAACCCTAAACTTAAAATCCTGAACTCCAAAACCCTAATCCCTAAATCCTAAACTCCAAAACCCTAAACCCAAAACCTAACACTAAACACTAAACTCAAAACCCTAAACCCTATCCCTACACTTTAAACCCTAAACCTAAGCACTAAATCTTAAATCTAAAACTCCAAACCCTAAATCCTAACCCCTAACCCCTAACCCCTACACCTTAAACCCTAAACCCTAAACCCCTACACCTTAAACCCTAAACCCTAAACCCTAAACCCTAAACCATAAACTATAAACCCTTAACCATAAATCCTAAATACTAAACCAAAACTTGGAACCCTAAACCCTAAACCCTAAACCCTAACTTGGAACAATAAACCCTAAACCCTAAATCCTAAACATTAACTCGGAACCATAAACCCAAAACACTAAACACTAAACCCTAAACCCTAAACCCTAAACCCTAAATACTAAACCCTAGTTTCTAAACCCTAAACCATAAACCCGAACCCTAAACACTATACCCTAAACCCTAATTATAAACCCTAAACCATAACCCTAAACACTAAAACCTAAACCCTAAACCATATATCCTAAATCATAAACACCTAACCCTAAATCCTAAACCCTAACCCTAAACCCTAAACCCTGCCCTAAACCTAAACATTAATCCCTAAATCCAAACTGTATACTATAAACCCGAAATGCTAAACCCTAAATCCTAAGCTCTAAACCCTTATCTATATCCCTAAAAGTAAATCCCTAAACCCTCAACTATAAAATCTAAACCCTAACCCGAAACCCTAAACCGTAAATCCTAAACCCAAAACCCTAAACCCAAAATCCTAAACTCTAAACGCGAAACCCTAAATCCTAAACCTTAAACCCTAAACCCAAAACCCAAAACCCAATACCCTAGACCCTAAATCCTAAACTTTAAACCCTAATACCTAACCCCAAATCTGAAGACCTAAATCATAAACAATAAACCTTAAACCCGAACCCTAACCCCTAAATCCTAAACCCTAAACCCTAAACCCTAAACCCTAAATCTTAAGCCCTAAAGCCTAAACCCTAGATCCTAAACCCAAAACCCAAGACCCTAACCCTAAACTATAAAATTTAAACCATAACCCAAATTTACGCTAAATCCTAAACCCTAAACCCGAAACCCGAAACCCGAAACCCGAAACCCGAAACCCAAAATCCGAAACCTTAAACCATAAACCATAAACCATAACCCTAAACCCTAAATCCTAAACCCTAAACCCTGAACCCTGAACCCTAAATACTAAACCCAAAACTCAAAACTCTAAACCCTAAATCCTAAATCTTAAACCCTAAATACTAAACTCTAAACCCTAAACCATAACCCTAAACCCTAAATCCTAAATCCTTAACCCCAAAGGATAAAACCAAAACCCTAAATACTAAACTCTAAACCGTATGCCCTAAACCCTAAACTCTAAACCCTAATCCCTAACCCCAAATTCGACGCCATAAATCCTAAACCACAAACCTTAAACCCAAACCCTAAATCGTAAATCCTAAACCCTAAACCCTAAACCTTAAATCCTAACTCCTTAAACCTAAACCCAAAACCCAAGACCGTAAACGCTAAACCCTAAACCATAAACTATAAAATATAAACCCTAACCCTAAACCCTAAATCCTAAACCCTAAACCCTAAACCCTAAACCATAAACCATAAACCTTAAACCTTAAACCATAACCTTAAACACTAAATCCTAACCCCAAATCCTAAACCCTAAGCCCTAAACGTTAAACACTAAACCCTAAATCCTAAACCCTAAACCCAAAACCCTAAACCCAAAATTCAAAACCCTAAACCCTAAATCCTAAACATTAAACCCTAAACCCTAAACCCTAAACAATAACCATAAACCCTATATCCAAAACCCTAAACCCTAAAATCTAAACCCTAAACCCTACACCCTAAACCCTAAACCCTTAACCCTAAACCATAAACCCTAAACCCTAATCATAAACCTAATCCTAAATCCTAAACCATAAACACTAAATGCTAAAACCCTAAATCATAACCCTAAACCCTAAATCCTAAACACTAAACTCTAAACCCTAAACACAAAACCCAAATCCCAAAACCCTTGACCCTAAACCCTACACCCTAAGCCATAAAACCAAAACTCTAAACCCTAATTCCTAACCCTAAGTCCAAAGACCTAAATCATAAACCATAAACCTTAAACCCAAACCCTAAACCCTAAATCATAAACCTTCAATCTTCAGCCCTAAATTATATGCCCTAAACCCTAAACCCTAAATTATAAAATCTAAACCCTAACCCAAAACCCTAAATCCTAAACACTAAACCCAAAACTCTAAACCCTAAACCCAAACCCTAAACCTTAAACCATAAACCCTAAACCATAACCCTAAACCCTATATCCTAAACCGTAAATCCTAAACCCTAAACCCTGAATCCTAAATCCTAAACCCTAAACCCTGAATCCTAAATCCTAAACCTAAAACTCATAACCGTAGACACTATATCCTAAACCTTAAACCCTAAATCCTAAACCCTAAACCCTATCCCTAAACACTAAATCATAAACCTTAAATCCTAAACCCTAAACCCTAAACACTTAACCCAAAACCCGAAATCCTTAATCGTAAAGTCTAAACTATAAGCCCTAAACCCTAAATTCTAAACCCTAATCCCTAACCCCAAATTCGAAGCCAAAAATCCTGAACCATAAACCTTCAACCCAAACCCTAAACCCTAAATCCTAAACCTTAAATCATAAGTCCTCAATCCTAAGCCCTAAATCGTTAACCTTAAACCCTAAATCCAAAATTCAAAACCCTAAACCCTAAACCCTAAACCCAAAACCCTAAACCCTAAACTATAAAATAAAAACCCTAACCCTAGACCTTAAGTCCTAAACCCTAAACCCTGAACCCTAAACCATAAACCCAAAACCCTAAACCTTAAACCATAACCTTAAACCCTAAACCCTAAATGTTAAACACTAAACCCTAAATTCTAAACCCAAAACCAAAAACCTAAAACCCTAGACACTAAATACAAAACCTTAAATAGTAACCAAAAAACCTTAAACCCTAAACAATAACCATAAACCCTATATCCAAGACCCTAAATCCTAAAACCTAAACCCTAAACCATAAACCCTAAACCCAAACCCTAAACCTAATCCTAAACCCTAAACCCTAAATCCTAAACCCTAAACCCTAAACCCTAAACCGTAACCCTAAACCCTACACACTAAATCATAACCCTAAACCCTAGACCCAAAACATAAAACCATAAACCCTTGACACTAAACACTAAACCCTAAATCCTAAACCCTAAACCCTAAACCCTAAACCCTAAACCCTAATCCTAAACCCTAATCCTAAACCCTAAACCCTAAACCCGAAATACTAAACTCTAATCTGTAACCCTAAACCCTAAACCCTAAATCATAACCCTAAACCCTAATTCCAAAACCCTAAACCCAAAACCCAAAACACAAAACCCAAAACCCTTGACTCTAAACCCTAAACCCTAAAACCTAAACTCTAAATCCTAATACCTAACCCTAAGTCCAAAGACCTAAATCATAAACCATAAACCTTAAACCCGAACCCTAACCCCCTAAATCTTAAACCCTAAACCCTAAAACGTACACCGTAAATCCTAAGCCCTAAATCCTAAGCCCTTAACCCTAAACCCTATATCCCAAACCCAAAACCCAAGACCCTAAACCCTAAACCCTAAACCCTAAACCCTAAACTATAAAATCTAAACCCTAACCCAAAACCCAAAATCCTAAACCAGAAACCCAAAACTCTAAACCCTAAACTCGAAACCCTAAACCTTAAACCATAAACCCTAAACCATAACCCTAAACCATAAATCCTAAACCCTAAATCCTAAACCCTAAACCCTAAATCCTAAACCCTAGACCATATATCCTAAACCTTAAACCTTAAACCCTAAACTCTAAACCCTAAACCCTAAACCATAACCCTAAACCCTAAATCCTAAACCCTAAATTCTAAACCCTAAACCCTAAGCCCTTAACCTCAAACCCTAAATCCTAAACTTCTTAGCATGAGGCTAGCTGATATCATTCCTCTGCTCATATCAGACAATCAATCCTGCTTTGTGAGAGGGAGGAGCATCACAAAAAGTATCATGCTTGCACAAGAGATCACTCATGACATCACGAGGCCTAAAGAAGGAGACAATGTGGTAATCAAACTAGGCATGACCAAAGCCTATGACAGAGTGTCTTGGTCCTTTACTTGCTTGGTACTAAGGAGATTGGGTTTTGAGGAGATTTTCATTGACCTAGTGTGGAGAACCATGAGTAACAATTGGTACTCAATCATTATTAATGGCCACAGACATGGATTCTTCCACTCAACTAGAGGCCTCAAACAAGGTGATCCTCTTTCTCTGGCCCTATTTATTTTAGGTGCGGAGGTTTTATAAAGAATGCTTAACAATACTCTGCAAAATCCTATGTATAGAGGCTTTAACATGGAGTCCAAAGGCCCCCAGATTAATCATCTAAGTTTTGCAGACGATGTGATTATTTTTACTTCTTCAGACACAGACTCTATGAGACTCATCATGGCCACCTTGGAGGAATATGAACACACTTCGGATCAGCTCATCAACAAAGAGAAGAGCTATTTTATTGTCCCCTCAAACACTCCTCAAGATATCATCAACAACATACAGCAGGTCACAGGTTTTACAAAGAAGGACAGTCCAATCACTTACCTTGGTTGTCCCTTATACATTGGTAGACAAAGGATCATTTATTATTCACAACTTGTTGAGAAAGTTTCCAAGAAGATTTGTGGATGGCAGGCAAGGATATTAAGCTTTGGAGGCAAAATCACTCTTGTCAAGCATGCATTACAATCCATTCCTATTCACACTATGGCTGCAATCTCACCTCCCAGCACTACTATTAAATACATTGAGTCTATTATTGCTGAATTTTTCTGGGGAAGAGATCAGGACCATAGGAAATACCATTGGGCATCACTTGAAACCATGAGCCTACCTTATGATGAAGGAGGGGTGGGGCTCAAAAGACTCACAGATATTTGCACTTCTCTTCAGTATAAACAATGGTGGAACTTCCGGGCTAAAGATTCTTTATGGGGTCAATTCCTCAGGTCCAAATACTGCCAGAGAGCCAATCCAGTTGCAAAGAAGGTGGACACTGGTCAGTCCTTAGTGTGGAGATATATGACAAAGAATAAAGACAAAATAGAGGATCATATTACATGGAAGATTAAGTCTGGAAGTTGTTCTTTTTGGTGGGATGATTGGCTAGGAGTAGGTGCTCTTGCTAAGTACACCACCAACATTTCCAGCCTCAACAATGCTACTGTTTCTCACTTTCTAGTCAATGGGGAATGGAATGAAAGAAAGCTGCGACAGCAGGTTCCACCACTGCTCATCCCTCACATACTGAGCACTAAATTTCAATACCAACAAGGAGATAAAGACACTGCAGTCTGGAAGCCAAACGATTCTGGGAATTTTTCTTGTGCTTCAGCATGGAAAATTTGCAGGCTTAGGAAGAGAAATGCAGTGAGCAATTCACAGATTTGGCATAAGAATATCCCCTTCAAGATTTCTTTTCTCGTTTGGAGAGCACTTAGATATAAATTACCAACTAACGAAATATTGGCAACCTTCGGAGTGGAGCCAGTGAGGTGCTACTGCTGTATACAAAAAGGATGGGATGAAGTGGATCATTTCTTCAATCAAGGACCATTTGCAACTCATATCTGGACATCCTTTTTTAGTCCAATGGGAGTTACTTTCCAGCAGTCCTCATTGAGTGATCATATCTTGAGATGGAATGATATCCAAGGAAAGAATGAAGCCCACAAAACTCTCATCGAAACTCTTCCCATCGTGGTCTGCTGGAACCTGTGGAAGAACCGATGATCAGCTAAATACGGGGGGGGAGGGGATCCAGCAGCAGCAGGGTCAAATACATGATCCTCAAAGATATCCTCCACCTGCTCAACACTGTTTTTCCTTACATCTACTGGCCTGCACAGTGGACAGAAGTAGTGGACCTGATCCAGATCTACAAACATGATGTTAAAGTTACTTTTGTGAGCTGGAAAACACCTCCTCCTAACAGATACAAGCTTAACACAGATGGTAGTGCTCTACACAACCCCATGAAGATAGGGGGGGAGGCATTCTACGAAATGAACAAGGAGATATAATTTATGCATTTGCTATACCTCTTGGTGAAGGGATCAATAATCAGGCAGAAATTCAAGCTGCCAGTTATAGGTTAAACTGGTACATTCAGCATGGATACAGTAACATCATTCTGGAAGTAGATTCCGAGCTTCTAACTAGGTGGATATTGCAAACCTCTACTCTCCCTTGGAGGATTCAAAAATTTGTACAGGAACTCCAAAACCTTGCTAGCCAATGTGAAGTTTTCCAATGTAATCATATATACAGAGAGGCCAACAGCACTGTCGACTTCCTGTCCAAGCAAAGTCACAAAAAGGACATCACCCAACATTATTACACATACAACCAATTGCCACATGCAGCACGTGGTAGTTATATTCTCGAGAAAATGGGAATTCAAAGTTTCAGAAGGAAGAGGTTAAAAAGAATCAAAAAGCCCCCTTGAGTTAGGATAGTTTCTTTGATTAGGTTCTTTTATTTATTCTTTCCTTTGTAAGGGGAGAGTCTCCCTTATTTATGTTTTCCTAGAATCTTTGTATTGAGAGGAGTCCTCTCCTTAGGTGCATAGTTCTAGGTTTTCCTTTATAGTATGGGAATGATTCGACTAACCTTAGTAAGTAGGTCAACTTATGACCCACCATAGGTTCGGAGGTTAGGTTTATGTCCCCCTCCTTGTATGTTTTTTGAGCTCTTTTGAGCTTTTTATTTATGCTAAGGCCTGGGGGTGTTGCTAAGCCCCTGACCCCCCCAAGGGTCGTTCAAATAAAAAAAAATCCTAAACTCTAAATCGTAAGCCCTAAACCCTAAACTCTAAACTCTAATCCATAACCCCAAATTCGAAGCCATAAATCCTAAACCATAAACCTTAAACCCAAACCCTAAACCCTAAACCCTAAACCCTAATCCTAAACCTAATCCTAAACCCGAAACGCGAAACACTAAACCCTTATCTGTCACCCTAAACCCTAAACCCTAAATCATAACCCTAAACTCTAAATCCAAAACGTTAAAGACTAAATCCTAAACGCAAAACACAAAACCCTTGACCCTAAACCCTAAACACCTAAACCCTAAAACCTAAACTTTAAACCCTAATACCTAATCCTAAGTCCAAACACCTAAATCATAAACCATAACCTTAAACCCTAAACACCTAAACCCTAAAACCTAAACTTTAAACCCTAATACCTAATCCTAAGTCCAAACACCTAAATCATAAACCATAACCTTAAACCCGAACCCTAACCCCTAAATCCTAAACCCTAAACCCTAATCCCTAAACACTAAATCCTAAGCCCTAAATCCTAAGCCCTAAACCCTAGATCCTAAACCAATAACCCAAGACCCTAAATTCAAAACCCAAAACCCTAAACCCTAAACTATAAAATCGAAAACATAACCCAAAACCATAAATCCTAAACCCGAAACTCTAAACCCTAAACCCGAAAGAGTAAACCTTAAACCCTAAACCTTAAACCATAACCTTAAACCCTAAACCCTAAGCGTTAAACACTAAATCCTAAATCCTAAACCTTAAACCCAAAACTCAAAACCCTAGACCCTATATCCTAAACATTGAACCCTAAACATAAAAACCCTAAACCTTAAACAATAATCCTAAACACTATATCCAACACCCTATATACTAAACCCTAAACCCTAAACCTTAAACCCTAAATGCTAAACCCTAAACCCTAAATCCTAACCCTAAACCTAATCCTAAACCCTAAACACTAAACCCTAACCCTAAACCCTAAACTCTAAACCATAAACCGTAAACCATAAACCTAAACCTAATCCTAAACCCTAAACCGGAAACACTAAACCCTAATCTATAACCCTAAATCATAACCCTAAACTCTAAATCGAAAACGCTAAAAAATAAACCTTAACCCCAAAACCCTTGACCCTAAACCCTAAACCCTAAAACTAAACCCTAATACCTAACCATAAGTCCAAAGACCTAAATGATAAACCATAAACCTTAAACCCAAACCCTAACACCTAAATCCTAAACCCTAAACACTAAACCCTAAACCCTAAATCCTAAGCCCTAAATCATAAACCCTAAACCCTAGATACCAAACCCAAAACCCAAGACCCTAAACCCTAAACTATATAATCGAACCCCTAATCCAAAACCATAAATCCTAAACCCAAAACATGAAACTCTAAATCCTAAACCCGAAACACTAAACCTTAAACCTTAAACCCTAAATCCTAACCCTAAACCCTAAACCCTAAATGTTAAACACTAAACCCTAAATCCTAAATCTCAAACCCAAAACTTAAAACACTAGACCTTATATCCTAAACATTAAAACACTAAACCCTAAACAATAACCATAAACCCTATATCCAAAACCCTAAATCACAAAACCTAAACCCTAAACCCTAAACACTAAACCTTATCCTAAACCCTAAATCCTAAACCCTAAATACTAAACCCTAAACCGTAACCTTAAACACTAAACCCTAAACCCTAAACCCTAAATCCTAAACCCTAAACACAAAACACAAAACCCTAAACCCTTGACCCTAAACACTAAACCCTAAAACGTAAACTCTAAACCATAATACCTAACCCTAAATCATAAACCATAAACCTTAAACCTGAACCCTAACCCGTAAATCCTAAACCCTAAACCCTAAACCCTAAACCTTAAACTCTAATCCTAAACCCTAATCCTAAGCCCAAAACCCAAGACCCTAAACCCTAAACCCAAAACCCTAAACCCTAAACTATAAAATCTAAACCCTAACCCAAAACCCTAAATCCTAAACCCTAAACCCGAATCACTAAACCCTAAACTCAAAACCCTAAACCTTAAACCAAAAACCCTAAACCATAACCCTAAACCTTAAATACAAATCCCAAAATCCTAAACCCTATACCCTAAACCCTAAACCCTAAATCCTAAACCCACAATTAAAAACCCTAGACCCTAAATCCTAAACCTTAAACCCTAAATCGTAAACACTAAACCTTAAACCCTAATCATAAACCCTAAATCCTAAACGCTAAATCCTAAACCCTAAACCCTTAACCCCAAACACTAAAACCGAAACCCTAAATCCCAAACTCTAAACCGTAAACCCTAAACCCTAAACCCTAAACCCTAATCCCTAACCCCAAATTCGAAGGGATAAATTCTAAACCATATACCTTAAACCCAAACCCTAAACCCAAAATCCTAAACCCTAAACACTAAACGTTAAATCCTAAGTCCTCAATCCTAAGCAATAAATCGTAAACCATAACCCCTAAACCCTAAACCCTAAACCCAGAACCCTAAACGCTAAACTATAGAATATAAACCCTAACCCTAAACCCTAAATCCTAAACCTTAAACCTTAAACCCAAAACCCTAAACCCAAAACCCTAAACCTTAAACCATAAACCTTAAATCATAACCTTAAACCCTAAATCCTAACCCTAAACCTTAAACCCAAAACATTAAACACTAAACCCTAAATACTAAACCCTAAACCGAAAATTCAAAACCCTAGACCCTAAATCCTAAACATTAAACCCTAAACCAAAAAACCCTAAACCCTAACAATAACCATAAACCTTATATCCAAAACCATAAATCCTAAACCATAAACCCTTAAGCCTAAACTTTAAACCCAAATCCTAAACCTAATCCTAAACACTAAACCATAAACCCTAAACACTAAACCCTAAACACTAAACCCTAAACTGTAACCCTAAACCCTAAACACTAAACCCTAAAACCTAAAACCTAAACTCTAAAACCTAAATCAAAAGACCTAAATCATAAACCATAAACCTTAAACCTGAACCCTAACCCTTAAATCCTAAACCCTAAACCCTAAACTCTAAATTTTAAGCCCTAAATCCTAATCCATAAACCCTAAACCCTAGATCCTAAACATAAAATCTAAACCCTAACCCAAAACCAAAATCCTAAACCCTAAACCCAAAACTATAAACACTAAACCTAAGACTCTAAACATTAAACCATAAACCGTAAACAATAACCCTAAACCCTAAATACTAAACACTAAATCCTATGCCCTAAACCCTAAACTATAAACCCTGAACCATAAATCCTAAACCCAAAACTCAAAACCCTAGACCCTATATCCTAAACCTTAAACCCTAAACCCTAAACCCTAAACACTAAACCCTGAAGCATAACCCTAAACCCTATATCCTAAACCCTAAACCCTAAACCCTAAACACCAAACCCTAAAAACAAAAACCTAAACCTTAAATCATAGCCTTAATCCCTAAATCCTAACCGTAAACCCTAAACCCAAAACGTTAAAAACTAAACACTAAATACTAAATCCTAATCCCAAAATTCAAAACCTTAGACCGTAAATCCTAAACATTAAACCCTAAACCTTAAACAATAACCATAAACCATATATCCAAAACCATAAATCCTAAACACTAAATACTTAACCCTAAACCATAAACCCTAAACCTAATCCTAAACCCTAAACCCTAAATCCTAAATCCTAAACCCTAAATCATAACCCTAAACTCTAAATCCTAAACCCTAAACACTAAACCCTAAACCCAAAACCCAAAACCCAAAACCGTTAACCCTAAACCCTAAACCCTAAAACCTAAACTCTAAACCATAATACCTAACCCTAAATCCAAAGACCTAAATTATAAACCATAAACCTTAAACCCAAACCCTAACTCCTAAATCCTAAACCCTAAACCCTAAACTCTAAACCCTAAATCATAACCCCTAAATCATAAGCCATAAACCCTAAATGCTAAATCCTAAACGCTTGATCCTAAACCCAAAACCCAAAATCCTAAACCCTAAACTATATAATCTAAACCCTAACCCAAAACCCAAAATCCTAAACCCTAAACCCGAAACTCTAAACCCTAAACCTTAAACCATAAACCCTAAATCATAACCCTAAACCCTAAATCCTAAACCCTAAACCCTGAACCCTAAATCCTAAACCCAAAACTGAAAACGCTAGACCCTATATCCTAAACCTTAAACCCTAAACCCTAACCCCTAAACATTAAACCCTAACCCTCACTCCTAAATCCTAAACCCTAATTCCTAAACCCTTAACCCCAAACACTAAAACCGAAACCCTAAATTCTAAACTCTAAACCGTAAGCCCTAAACCCTAAACTCTAAACTCTAATCCATAACCCCAAATTCGAAGCCATAAATCCTAAACCATAAACCTTAAATCCAAACCCTAAACCCTAAATCCTAAACCCTACACCCTAAACCTTAAATCCAAAGTCCTCAATCCTAAGCACTAAACTGTAAACCTTAAACCCTAAACCCAAAACCCAAGACCCTAAATCCAAACTCCTAAACCCTAAATCATAAAATATAAACCCTAATCTTAAACCCTAAATTCTAAACCATAAACCCTAAATCCTAAACACTAAGCCCTATACCCAACACACTAAACCTTAAACCATAAACCTTAAACGATAACCTTAAACCCTAAATCCTAACCCTAAACACTAAACCCTAAACCCTAAACATTAAATACTAAATACAAAATCCTAAACCCTAAACCCAAAACTCAAAACCCTAGACCTTATATCCTAAACATTAAACCCTAAACCAAAAAACCCTAAACAATAATCCTAAACACTATATCCAAAACCCTAAATCCTAAACCCTAAACCATAAACCATAAACCATAAACCATAAACCATAAACCCTAAATGCTAAACCATAAACCCTAAATCCTAAGCCTAAACCTAATCCTAAACCCTAAACCTAACCCTAAACTCTAAACCATAAACCCTAAACCCTAAACCCTAAACCCTAAACCCTAATCCTAAACCTAATCCTAAACGCGAAACGCGAAATACTAAACCCTTATCTGTCACCCTAAACCCTTAACCCTAAATCATAACCCTAAACTCTAAATCCAAGACGCTAAAGACTAAATCCTAAACGCAAAACCCAAAACCCTTGACCCTAAACCCTAACACCTAAACTCTAAACCCTAATACCTAGCCCTAAGTCCAAAGACCTAAATCATAAACCATAACCTTAAACCCGAACCCTAACCCCTAAATCCTAAACCCTAAACCCTAATCCCCATCGCCTTCCCATTTCCTAATTTTTTTCTCTCTCTAAAAATATCTCTCTAGCGCATTCTCTCTCAACTGGGCGATTTACTGGCCAGATCCGTCGGAATGGCCACACAGCCACCGGACAGGCCCCTAAGAACACCGGATTTAATGGAAACGAAGCGCAATGACAACAGCTACAAAACCCACCAAGAATCACTGTCTAATTCCACCTACAACTCTTTGAATTTGCGAAAAGATGAGGCGATATGTGTGGCGATTTCGGAGAAAGAACTAGACGGAACTCGTGAAATTATTTCCCATGACCAAACGAAGATGATTCGAGCAAATGTGGAAGTGGGTATGGATCCATCTATACAAGATCTAGTTCCAGTACAAATTTCAGCTGATTCTACCTCGCCACTTGAGAGATCTAAATCTGGAATTTTTTCGAAAATCGCCAATGCGGCGCCAAAACTGCACACTCAAATTCGAACAGAATTTGAACATGATAAGGATGATTCGATCACTGGGGAATCTTCCCCTCACTTAGACGAACATCTCACAGCAATTTCCAGCAATTTGGACCGCCAAATCGTGAAGGAGAAGAATTCTGGTGGAGCTGTCGGAGTTCAGGTAAGTTATCCGCACAATATAGAATCTTCTCAAAATTTTACAGGTTTGAATGAAGAGTTAGAAGGGAGGAACAGGACTTCTCCGATGATAAACAACAATTCAATGATAAAAGGTTCCAATCAACACCATGAGAGATTAAATTTGAAAGACAAAGGTAAAGAACACCAAGAACCAAGGACTAACAAACAGGACAACAACAACCTCATGCTACAAGTGCAAAGCTCACACGATCAATCAAAGGAAGATACTTCGTCCAAATTTTCATTTGGAGTACAAGCCAATCAAATTATGCTCACTCCTGATCCAATTCAACAGCATAAGACTGGACAACAAAGGGAGATTGAGGAGCAACACCAAAGGACTGATCCCTCTCAACAAAGACAAGCCATACAATCAGGTATTTCTTCTATTCCTAGCTCTAATCAATTTGCTAATGTTAAGAATAATGATCATGTGCAAGCCTATACAAATGAGCATGGTAGAAATAGAGGAGAACAGGTGATGCAGGAATCAGTGGAAAACTATGATCATATAAAACAGGACAAAAAACAGGGCAATAATACCAATGCTAAGAAAAACACTCCTGCTGTCAATTCCAACTTTCCCAAAGCCCTAAATCCTAAATCCTAAACCCTAAACCCTAAACCCTAAATCCTAAACCCAAAACCCTAAATCTTAAACCATAAACCTTAAACTATAACCTTAAACCCTAAATCCTAATCCTAAACCCTAAACCCAAAACTCAAAACCCTAGACCCTAAATCCTAAACATTAAACCCAAAACCAAAACACCCTAAACCCTAAACAATAACCATAAACCCTATATCCAATATCCTAAACCCTAAACCCTAAACCCTAAACCATAAACCCTAAACCCTAATCCTAAACCTAATCCTAAACCCTAAAGACTAAACCCTAAACTGTAACCCTAAACCCTAAACCCTAAATAAATCATAACCCTAAACCCTAAACCCTAAATCCTAGATCCTAAACCCTAAACCCAAAACCCAAAATCCAAAACCCAAAACCCAAAACCCTAAAACCTAAACTCTAAGCCCTAATACCTAACCCTAAGTCCAAAGACCTAAATCATAAACCATAAACCTTAAACCCAAACCCTAACCCCTAAATCCTAAACCCTAATCACTAAACACTAAACCCTAAATCCTAAGGGCTTAATCCTAATCCCTAAACCCTAAACCCTAGATCCCAAACCCAAAACCCAAGACCCTAAGCCCTAAACCCAAAACCCTAAACCCTAAACTATAAAATCTAACCCCTAACCTAAAACCATAAATCCTAAACCCTAAACCTAAAACAATAAACCATAAACCCAAAACCCCAAACCTTAAACCATAAACCCTAAACCATAACCCTAAACCTAAATCCTAAACCCTAAATCCTAAATCTTACACCCTGAATCCTAAATCCTAAACCTAAAACTAATAACCCTAGACCCTAAATACTAAACCTTAAACCCTAAATCCTAAACCCTAAACCCTAAATCCTAAACCCTAAACGCTCAACCCTTAACCCCAAACCCAAAAACTGAAATCCTTAATCCTATACTCTAAACCGTAAGCCTTAAACCCTAATCCTTGACCGCAAATTCGTAGCCATAAATCCTAAACCATAAACCTTAAACACAAACCCTAAACCCGAAATCCTAAACCCTAAACCCTAAACTTTAAATCCTAAGTCCTCAATCCTAAGCCTTAAACCGTGAACCTTAAACCATAGATCCTAAACCCAAGACCCTAAACCCTAAGCCCAAAACCGGAAACCCTACACTATAAAATATAAACCCTAACCCTAAACACTAAATACTAAACCCTAAACCTAAACACTAAACCCTAAACCCAAAACCCTAATGCATAAACCATAACCTTAATCCCTAAATCCTAAACCTTAAATGTTAAACACTAAACCCTACATCCTAAACCCTAAATTCAAAACTGAAAACCCTAGACCCTAAATACTAAACATTAAACACTAAACCAAAAAACCCTAAACCCTAAACAATAACCATAAACCCTATATCCAAAACCCTAAATCCTAAAACCAAACCCTGAACCATAAACCCTAAATCCTAAAACCAAACCCTGAACCATAAACCCTAAACCTAATCCTAACCCTGAACACTAAACCCTAAACCGTAACCCTAAACCCTAAACCCTAAATCATAACCCTAAACCCTAAATCCTAAACCCTAAACACTAAACCCTAAACCCAAAACCCAAAACCCAAAACGCTTGACCCTAAACCATAAACGCTAAAACCTAAACTCTAAACCCTAATACCTAACCCTAAATCTTGAACCATAAACCTTAAACCTGAACACTAACCCCTAAACACTAAACCCTAAACCTTAATCCTAAACCGTAAATTCTAAGACCAAAAACCTAAACCATAGATTCTAAACCCAAAACCCAAGACCCTATACCCTAAACCCTAAATTATAAAATTTAAACCCTAACCCTAAACCCTATATCCTAAACCCTAAACCCAAAACTCTAAACCACAAACCCTAAACACTAAACCCAAAATCCTAAACCCTAAATCCTAAACCCTGAACCCTAAATCGTAAACCCAAAATAAAAAACCCTACACCCTAAATCCTAAACCTTAAACCCTAAATCCTAAACCATAAACCTTAAACCCTAACCCTAAACCCTAAATCCTAAATCCTAAACCCTAAATCCCAAAACCTAAATCCAAAAACCTAAACCCTAAACCCTAAACCCTTAACCCCAAACACTAAAACTGAAACCCTAAATCCTAAACTCTAAACCGTAGGCCCTAAACCCTAAACTCTAAACCCTAATCCCTAACCCCAAATTCGAAGCCATAAATCCTAAACTATATACCTTAAACCCTAACCCTAAACCCTAAATCCTAAACCCTAAACCCTAAACCTTAAATCCTAAGTCCTCAATCCTAAGCTCTAAACCGTAAACCTTAAACCCTAAACCCAAAACTCAAGATCCTAAACCCAAAACCCTAAACCCTAAACTATAAACTATAAACCCTAACCCTAAACCCTAAACCCTAAATCCTAAACCCTAAACCCTAAACCCTAAACCCAAAACCCTAAACCTTAAACCATAAGCCTTAAATCATAATCTTAAATCCTAAATCCTAACCCTAAACCCTAAACCCAAAATGTTAAACACTAAACCATAAATAGTAAACCCTAAACCCAAAACTCAAAACCCTAGACCCTAAATCCTAAACATTAAACCCTAAACCCTAAAGAATAACCATTACCCCTATAGCCATAACCATAAATCCTAAACCATAAACCCTAAACCCTAAACCATAAACCCTAAACCCAAACCCTAAACCTAATCCTAAACCATAAACCATAAACCCTAAACCCTAAACACTAAACCTTAAACCGTAACCCTAAATCATATCCCTAAACCCTAAATCCTAAACCCTAAACACTAAACCCAAAACCCAAAACCCTTGACCATAAACCCTAAACCCTAAATCCTAAACTCTAAACCCTAATACCTAACCCTATATCCAAATAACTAAATCATAAACCATAAACCTTAAACCTGAACCCTAACCCCTAAATACTAAATCCTAAACCCTAAACCCTAAACCCAAAATCCTAAGCCCTAAATCCTAAGCCATAAACCCAAAACCCTAGATCGTAAACCCAAAACCCAAGACCCTAAATCCTAAATCTAAAACCCTAAACCCTAAACTATAAAATCTAAACCCTAACCCAAAACCCAAAATCCTAAACCCGAAAGTCTAAACCTTAAACCCAAAACTCTAAACCTTAAACCATAAACCCTAAATCCTAAACCCTAAACAACTAAACCCTGAACCCTAAACGCTAAATCCTGAAGCCAAAACTTAAAACCCTAGACCCTATATCCTAAACCTTAAACCCTAAACCCTAAACCCTAAACGCTAAACCCTAAACCCTAAACACTAAATCCTAAATGCTAAACCCTAAATCCTAAACTATAAACCCTAAACCCTTAACCCCAAACCCTAAACCCAAAACCCTAAACCTTAAACCATAAACCTTAAATCATAACCTTAAACCCTAAATCCAAGCCCTAAACCCTAAACCCAAAACGATAAACACTAAACCTTAAATACTACACCTTAATCCCAAAATTCAAAACCCTAGACCCTAAATCCTAAACATTAAACCCTAAACCAAAACACCATAAACCCTATATCCAAAACCCTAAACCCTAAACCCTAAACCCTAAACCCTAAAACATAAACCCTAAACCCAAACCCTAAAGCTAATCCTAAACCCTAAAGCCTAAACCCTAAACCTAAAACTCCAGACCCTAAACCCAAAACCCTAAACCCTAAACGATAAAATATAAACCTTAACCATAAACCCTAAACACTAAATCCTAAATCCTACACCCAAAATCCTAAACCGTAAACCCTCAACCCTGAACCCTAAATCCTAAACCCAAAATTAAAAACCCTAGACCCTAAATCCTAAACCTTAAACCCTAAATCCTAAATCATAAACCTTAAACCCTAAATCCTAAACCCTAAATCCTAAAACCTAAACCCTAAACCATTAACCCCAAACACTAAAACTGAAACCCTAAACTCTAAACCATAAACCCTAAACCCTAAACTCTAAACCCTAATCCCTAACCCCAAATTCGAAGCCATAAATCCTAAACAATATACCTTAAACTCAAACCCTAAACCCTAAATCCTAAACCCTAAACCCTAAACCTTAAATCCTAAGTCCTCAATCCTAAGCCCTAAACCGTAAACCTTAAACCCTAAACCCAAAACTCAAGACCCTAAACCCAAAACCCTAAACCCTAAACTATAAACTATAAACCCTAACACTAAACCCTAAACCCTAAACCCTAAACCTTAAACCCAAAACCCTAAACCTTAAACCATAAACCTTAAATCATAATCATAAACCCTAAATCCTAACCCTAAACCCTAAACCCAAATCGTTAAACACTAAACCATAAATAGTAAACCGTAAACCCAAAATTCAATACCCTAGACCCTAAATCCTAAACATTAAACCCTAAACCCTAAACAATAACCATTAACCCTATATCCAAAACCATAAATCCTAAACCATAAACCCTAAACCCTAAACCATAAACCCTAAACCCAAAGCCTAAACCTAATCCTAAACCATAAACCCTAAACCCTAAACACTAAACCTTAAATGGTAACCCTAAACCCTAAACCCTAAATCCTAAACCCTAAACACTTAACTCTGAACCCAAAACCCAAAACCCTTGACCCTAAATCCTAAACCCTAAACCCTAAATTCTAAATTCTAAACCCTAATATATAACCCTAAATCCAAAGACCTAAATCATAAACCATAAACCTTAAACATGAACCCTAACCTCTAAATCCTAAACCCAAAACCCTAAACCCAAAATCCTAAGCCCTAAATCCTAAGCCATAAACCCAAATCCCCAGATCGTAAACCCAAAACCCAAGACCCTAAATCCTAAACCCAAAATCCTAAACGCTAAACTATAAAATATTTTTGGTGGGATGATTGGCTAGGGGGGGGTGCTCTAGCCAACTATACTACTTCTATATCAAGTCTCAAAAATACTAGTATTGCACCTTTTTTAACAAATGGAAAATGGAATGAAAGGAAGATGAGGCAGCAGGTTCCACCTATTCTTATTCCTTCTATTTCAAATAGTAAATTTATGTTTGTGTAGGGAGTTAAAGACAGAGCAGTTTGGAAACATACTGAATCTGGAAAATTCAATTATACATTAGCCTGGGAAATTTGCACATAAATCCTAAACCCTAATCCCTAAACCCTAAACCCTAAATCCTAAACCCAAACCCTAAACCTAATCCTAAACCCTAAACCCTAAACCCTATACACTAAACCGTAAACCATAACCCTAAACCCTAAATCATAACCATAAACCCTAAATCATAAACCCTAAACCCTAAACCCTAGACCCTAAACCCTAAACCCAAAACCCAAAACCCAAAACCCTAAACCCTAAACCCTAAACCCTAAACCCTAAAACCTAAACTATAAACCCTAATACCTAACCCTAAATCTAAAGACCTAAATCATAAACCATAAAACTTAAACCCGAACCATAACCCCTAAATCTTAAACCCTAAACCCTAAATCCTAATCCCTAAATCCTAATCCCTAAATCCTAAGCCATAAACCCTAAACCCTAGATCCTAAAACCAAACCGAAGACCCTAAACCCTAAATCCAAAACCCAAAACCCTGAACTATAAAATCTAAACCCTAACCCAAAACCCAAAATCCAAAACCCTAAACTTGAAACTCTAAACCCTAAACCTTAAACCCTAAACCCTAAACCATAACCCTAAACCCTAAATACTAAACCATAAACCCTAAACCCTAAATCTTAAACCCAAAACTCAAAACCCTAGACCCTAGACCCTTAAACCTAAACCCTAAAACCTTAACCATAACCCTAACCCCTAAATACTAAACCCTAAACCCTTAACCCGAAACCCAAAAACCAAAATCCTAAATCCTAAACTCTAAACTGTAAGCCTTAGACGCTAAACTCTAAACTCTAATCCATAACCCCAAATTTGAAGCCATAAATCCTAAACCATAAACCTTAAAGTCAAACCCTAAACCCTAAATCATAAACCCTAAACCCTAAACCTTAAATCCTAAGTCCTTAATTGTAAAACCTAAAACGTAAACCTTAAACCCTAAACCAAAAACCCAAGACCCTAAACCCAAAACACTACACCCTAAATTATAAACCCTAACCCTAAATCCTAAACCCTAAACCCTAACCCTAAATCTTAAACCCTAAACCCAAAACCCTAAACCTTAAACCATAAACATTAAACCATAACCTTAAACGCTAAATCCTGACCCTAAACACTAAACCCTAAACCGTAAACGTTAAACACTAAATCCTAAACCCTAATCCCAAAACTCAATACCTTAGACACTAAATCCTGAATATTAAACCCTAAACCAAAAAATGCTAAACCCTAAACAATAACAGTAAACCCTATATCCAAAACTCTAAATCCTAAATCCTAAACCCTAAACCCTAAACCCTAAACCCTAAATCCTAACCCTAAACCTAATCCTAAATCCTAAACTCTAAACCCTAAACCCTAAGCAGTAACCCTAAACCCTAAACCCTAAACCCTAAACCCTAAATCCTAAATCATAATGCTAAACTCTAAATCCTAAACCGTAAACAGTAAACCCAAAACCCTTGAACCTAAACACTAAACCCTAAACCATAAACCATAAACCATTAGACTAAACCCTAAGCCCTAAATCCTAACGCTTCAACCGTAAACCCAAAACCCAAGACACTAAACCCTAAACCATAATCTATATACCCGAACCCTAAATGCTAAATACTAAATCCTAGACCCTAAACCCTAACCCTAAACCCTAAATCCTAAACTCTAAACACTAAACCCTAACCCTAAACCCTAAATCCTACATCCTAAACCTAAACCCTAAAGGCTAAAACCTAAACTCTAAACCCAAAATCCAAAATCCTAACCCAAAATCCTAAACTATAAATTTTAAATCCTAACCCCTTAATCCTAAACCCTAAACCGAAAATCCTAAACCCTAAACACTAAATCCTATTCCCTAAACCCTAAACCTTGAACCCTAAACCCTAAACCCTAAACCCTAAATCCTAAACTCTAAATTGTAATCCCTAAACCCTAAACACTAAACCCTAAATCCTTAACTCTAACCCAAATCCCTAACCCTAAATCTAAGACCCTAAATCCTAAACCCTAAACCCTAAAACCCTAAACCCTAAACCCAAAAACCCTAAACCCTAAACCCTAAAGCTTACACCTAAATCATAAACCCTAAATCCTAAACCCTAGACCATAAACCCTAAATCCTAAACCCTAAACCCTAGACCCTAAACCCTTAACCCAAAATCCAAAACCCAAAACCAAAAACCCAAAACCCAAAACCCTAAACCCTAAACCATAAACCTTAAATGTTAAACCCTAAGCCCTAAAATTGGAACCCTAACCCCTATACCCTAAAGCTAAATACTAAACCCTAAACCCTAAACCCTAAACTGTAAACCATAAACCATAAATCCTAAACCTTTACCCCTATACCCTAACCCTTAAACCCTAAACCCCTAAACCCTAACCCTAAAATCTAAGCCTAAACCCTAAATGCTAAACCCTAAACCCTAAACCCTAAACACTAAACCCTAAATCCCTAAACCCTAAACCTAAACTCTAAACTCTATATCCTAAACTCCTAACCCTAAACCCTAAACATAAACTCTAAACCCTAAACCCAAAACCCTAAACTCTAAACCCCAAATCCTAAACCCTAAACCATAACCTTAAACAGTAAACCCTAAACCCTAAACCCCAAACCCTAAACTCTAAAACCTAAACCCTAAATCCTAAACTCACTGCCACTTTCTTCGTCTGCCTCCATTTGTAGAATCAACTTTTCTTAAAGATTTATCAATCTTTTGTAAAGTAATCCTATTGTATGGCTCAAGTTCAAGCGATTTCTTCATGTTCTTTTGTCAATCTTCTGTTCAGGGGATCTGTAAAAAGTTCACCTAGGATTCAAGATAATTTTTGGTGTTCAAAAAAGTTGGATTCTTTGCCAGAGCTTGGTGTAAAAGCTAGTGAATTTAATGGTGTTGCTATTGCTCATAGCAGTTCTATCTTTGCTTCCCCTTGTGCCACTCATGCTATCCAGGCAGTCTTGGGCAATGACAAAGCAACAACAAGCTCCACTGTTATTTTGGAAAAACCTCTTCGCAAAAAATTGAACAAAGTGGTTCTTGCTTATAGTTGTGGCTTGGATACTTCAGTTATTGTACCTTGGCTAAGGGAGAACTATGGCTGTGAAGTTGTCTGTTTCACTGCAGATGTTGGCCAAGGGATTAAGGAATTGGAAGGCTTGGAGGCAAAGGCCAAGCCTAGTGGGGCTTGTCAATTAGTGGTGAAGAATTTGTGAAAGATTACATATTTCCTTGTCTGCGAGCTGGTGCTATCTATGAAAGGAAATACTTGCTTGGGACATCAATGGCCCGCCTAGTTATTGCTAAGGCAATGGTTGATGTTGCCAGAGAGGTTGGAGCTGATGTTGTTTCTCATGGCTGCACAAGAAAGGGAAATGATCAGGTCCGTTTTGAGTTGACATTCTTTGCTCTGAATCCTGAACTCAGTGTTGTTGCCCCTTGGAGGGAATGGGAAATTACAGGAAGAGAAGATGTTATTGAATATGCTAAGAAGCACAATGTACCAGTTCTTGTGACAAAGAAATCTATCTATAACAAAGACAGAAACTTGTGGCATTTTAGTCACGAGGGAGATATTCTGGAGGACCTTGCAAATGAGCCAATGAAGGATATGTATATGATTTCAGTTGACCCCCAAGATGCACCTGATCAACCTGAGTATGTGAACATTGGGATTGTCGCTGGTATTTCTATTTCAGTAAATGGAAAGGAGCTCTCTCCAGCAACTCTTCTTTCTCAGCTAAATGAAATTAGCGGAAGACATCGAATTGGACGAATAGACATGGTTGAAAATCGGCTCGTTGGAATGAAGAGCCGTGGAATATATGAAACCCCTAGGGGAACTATCCTTTTCTCAGTTGTGCAAGAACTTGTGTCTCTTACACTTGATCGTGAAACAATCCAAGTCAAGGATTCTCTGGCCCTCAAATATGCGGAATTAGTTTATGCTGGCAGGTGGTTTGATCCACTTCGTGAGTCAATGGATGCTTTCATGGAGAATATTACCAAGACTACAACAGGTTCAGTTACTCTCAAACTATTCAAAGGATCAGTTTCAGTTACAGGTCGTCAAAGTCCTAATAGTTTGTACAGACAAGATATCTCATCATTTGAGAATGGGGATATCTACAATCAAGCCGATGTTGCAGGATTCATTCGTCTGTTTGGGCTTCCAATAAGGGTAGGGGAAATGCTTGAGAAGGGTTTTTAAATTTGTTTTCATGTCATGCATTGATGGTTTAGTGTTGTCAGTTCCATCAAAGGGTCAGTAGAATCTTGTTTTTTAAAATTTCGTAGCACTGTAGTTTTGTATGGCTCTGGAGGCTAGTTTATCTTTCAAATTGTCCTGCATAAATTTCCTCTGGTACAATATATTTGAAAGTCCATTAAGAAAAATTGCTATAAAAAAATAAAAAAAATAAAAAAATTCTGAACTCTAAACCATAAGCCCTAAACCCTAAACCCTAAATCCTAAACTCTAAACCCTAATTCCTAACCCCAAATCAAAAGACCTAAATCCTAAACCATAAACCTTAAACCTGAACCCCAAAAACTAAACCCAAAATCCTAAACCCTAAGCCCAAAACCCTAAATCCTAAGCCTTAAAACCTAAGCCCAAAACAAAAAATCCAAGACCCTAAACCCTAAACAATAAGCTATAAACCCGAACCCTAAACCCTAAACCCTAAACTCTAAATCCTAAACTCTAAACCCTAAACCCTAAATCCTACATCCTAACCCTAAACCCTGAAGGTTAAAACCTAAATCCTAAACCCAAAATCCTAAAGCCTAAACCGTAAACCAAAAACCCTAAACCCAAAATCACCCTAATCACTAAATCCTAAAAAATAAACCCAAAAAAAAAAAAAAAAAAACCTAAACCCTAGACCCTAAACCCTGAACCCCAAAACCTAAACTCTATACACTAAATCCTAAACTCTAAATTATAATCCCTAACCCTAAATCCTTAACTCTAACCCTAATCCTTAACCCCTAATTCCAAATCCTAAACCCTAAACCAAACACCCAAAACCCTAAACCCTAAACCTTAACCCCAAAACCCTAAATCCTAAAACCTACACCTAAATCCTAAACCCTAAATCCTAAGCCCTAAACCTTAAACCCTAAACCCTAAACCCTAAACCCAAAACCCAAAACCCTAAACCCTAAACTATAAACTTTAAACCTTAAACCCTAAGCCCTAAACTTGGAACCCTAAACCCTAAAAACCCTATACCCTAAACCTTAAACACTAATACCTATACCATAAACCCTAAACCCTAAACTCTAACCCTCAACTATTAATCCTAATCTCTTACCCAAAATCTGAGATCCTAAACCCTAAATCCTCAACACTAAATCCTAAATCCTAAGCCCTACACCCTAAATCCTAAGCCCTAAACCCAAAACCCTAAACCCTAAATTCTAAACCCTAAACCCTAAACTCTAACCCTCAACCTTTAATTTGAAACCCTAAACCTAAACACTAAACCCTAAACCCTAAACCCTAAACCCTAAACCCTAAATCCCAAACTCTAAACCCTAATTCCTAAACCATAAACCCTCAACCTTTACCCCTATACCCTAACCCTTCAACCTTAAACCCCTAAAACCCCTAAACTCTAACCTTAAACCCTAAACCCTAGACCCTACACTTTAAACTGTAAATCCTAAACTCCTAACCTTAAACCCTAAAACTAAACCTAAACTCTAAACCCTAAATCCAAAGTCTAAACCCTAAACTCTAAACCCTAAACACTAAACCATTAAACCTAAACTCTAAACCCTAATCCCTAATTCGTAAACTCTAAATCCTAAACTTTAAACCCTAATCCCTAATCCCTAAACTTGAAATACTACACCCTAAACTATAAACCCGAAAACATATATGATTTAGGGTTTAGGGTTTATGGTTACGATTTAGGGTTTATATTTTATGGTTTAGGGTTTAGGATTTAAGAATTACAATTTAGAGTTTAGGATTTAGGGTATAGGGTTTAGGGTTTAGGGTTTAGGGTTTGGGGTTTAGGGTTTAGGGTTTAGGATTTAGTATTTAGGGTTTAAGATTAATAGTTTAGGGTTAGGGTTTAGAGTTTAAGGATACGATTTAGAGTTTTGGATTTAGGGTTTAGGGTTTGGGTTTAGGGTTTAGATTTTTGGAGTGTAGGATTTAGGGTTTAGGGTTTAGTGTTTTGGAATTTAGTATTTAGGGTTTAGGGTTTAGCTTTAGCTTTAGGGTTTATGATTAGTGGCTTAGGGTTTAAGGTTTAGAGGTTAGGAATTATGGTTTAAGGTTTAGAGTTTAGGAATTAGGGTTTAGGGTTTAGTGTTTAGGTTTAGGATTTGGGTTTAGTGTTTAGTATTTAGGGTTTAAGGTTTAAGGTTTAGGGTTTAGGGTTTAGGGTTTATGGTTTAGGGTTAAAGTTTAGGGTTTATGGTTTATGTTTAGTGTTTAGGGTATAGGGTTTAGGATTTTGGGTTTATGTTTTAGGGTTTAGGGTTTCAGGTTTATGTTTTAGGGTTTAGGGTTTTGGGTTTATGTTTTAGGATTTATTATTTCTTGTTTAGGATCTAGGGTTTAGGATTTAATGTTTAGGGGTTAGGCTTTAGGGTTAAGGGTTTAGAGTTTAGGCTTTAGGGTTTATGGTTTAGGTATATGAAACCCCTGGGGGAACTATCCTTTTCTCAGCTGTACAAGAACTTGAGTCTCTTACACTTGACCGTGAAACAATCCAAGTCAAGGATTCTCTGGCCCTCAAATATGCGGGATTAGTTTATGCTGGCAGGTGGTTTGATCCACTTCGTGAGTCAATGGATGCTTTCATGGAGAATTACCAAGACTACAACAGATTCAGTTACTCTCAAACTATTCAAAGGATCAGTTTCAGTAACAAGTCGTCAAAGTCTTAATAGTTTGTACAGACAAGATATCTCATCATTTCAGAGGGGGGATATCTACAATCAAGCTGATGTTGCAGGATTCATTCGTCTGTATGGGCTTCCAATGAGGATTGATATGGCGTGAAGAATTATGTCTAACAATTGGTATTCCATCATTATTAATGGCAAAAGGTATGGGTTTTTCCATTCCACAAGAGGCCTTAAGCAAGGAGATCCCTTATCCCCAGCCCTATTTATTTTAGGTGCTGAGGTTCTGTCCAGATCCTTGAACAAGTTCCATCACAACCCCCTTTACCATGGTTTTCATATGGAAAACAGGGGCCCTCAGATCAACCATTTAAGCTTTGCGGATGACATCATTATATTCACCTCAGGAAGGAAGATATCTCTCAAGCTTATAATGAAAACTTTGGCTAATTATGATAGAATTTCTGGTCAACTCATTAATAAAACAAAAAGCCACTTTCTTCTTCCTTCCAATGCTTTCAGAAGTACCTGTGACAGAATCGAGAGATGTACATGTTTCCATCAAAAAGAAGCTCCCACAACTTACCTGGGATGCCCATTATTTATTGGTCGACCAAGAATTATCTACTTCCCTTACCTCATCAACAAGGTAGTGAACAGAATCACAGGGTGGCATTCTAAGATGTTAAGCTTTGGGGGCAAAGCAACCTTAGTCAAACAAGTTCTAAAATCACTACCTATCCACCACCTGCTGTCTGCCATTTCCCCTCCATCAGCTACCATTAAAAAAATCCAATGTATTATGGCAAACTTCTTCTGGGGATGGAGAAATGACCAAAAAAAATATCATTGGTCTTCTTGAAAAAAAATAAGTTTTCCTCATGAGGAAAGGGGTATCGGATTCAGAATTATGAGTGATGTTTGTCAATCATTCCAATACAAACAATGGTGGATTTTCAGGTCCAAGCAGACACTATGGGGTGATTTCTTGAAGGCAAAATATTGTCAAAGATCCAACCCGATAAGCAAAAAATGGGACCCAGGTGAATCCCAAGCATGGAAACACATGATGAGAAACAAACATATTGTGGAAACTCATATTTACTGAAAATTCAAATCAGGATCTTGTTCATTTTGGTGGGATAATTGGCTCGGCATTGGCCCCCTAGCTCATTACTCGAACAATAGCAACAGGTTCAACACAGACACTATTTCAGACTTCATGGAAGGGAGGCAATGGAACTTACAAAAAATCATTCAGCAAGCTCCACAGTCTCACGTGCACAGCATTCTGGCAACACAAATCCAGCTTCTGCCAGACACCCCTGATCAACCTGTTTGGAGCCTCAATACCAATGGTGATTTCACTTGCACATCTGCATGGAATTTCATCAGAGAGCAAAGAGCAAAACCAAAATTCAACACTTACAATTGGCATAAAAACATACCCTTCAAATGTTCATTTCTGTTGTGGAGAGCTGTCAGAGGAAAGCTTCCCATAAATGAAAAGCTGGCCAGATTTGGGGTCGAACCTACTGATTGTTACTGCTGCCAGACACCAGGTCTTGACACTATCGAACATACATTCAATTCTGGAATTTTTGCTAGCAAGGTCTGGAAATTCTTTGCTAATTTATTGGGTATCCAAACTGATTACCTATCCCTCAGAAATTTGATTATGAGATGGTGGAGCTCCAACTATAACAATGAAGCACATAAACTTATTCTTGAAGCCACTCCAATCTTTATTTGTTGGAACTTATGGAATAATAGGTGTGCTAAGAAATATGGAGGTAAGCAATCCAACATTGCTCGGGTCAAATTTGCCGTGTTTAAGGACACTATTAAACTGTTGCATATAGTGTTCCCTTACATTTCTTGGCCCTGAAACTGGAAGAACCTTTGTATCCTCATTGAACAATGTTATCATGACACCAAAGTTACTCTAGTACGATGGATTAAACCTCCTGATGTGTGGGTTAAGCTCAACACTGACGGAAGTGCTTTGAGCAATCAGGGGAAAATAGGGGTTGGGGGTATCCTCAGAGACTCCAATGGGAAGGTACTTCTTGCTTACTCAGTTCCTTTGGGGGAAGGAACCAATAACCGAGCTGAAGTGGAGGCTGCTATCTTTGGTATATCATGGTGTGCTCATTTAAATTACCAAAAAATCATTCTGGAGGTTGATTCCTAGCTACTGGTGGACTGGTTACTGTCCAAATAAGTTCCTTCATGGAACATTACCCCCCAAATGCAGAAACTTAACATGCTTATTACACACATATCACACACTTCAAATGCATTCACACTCTTAGAGAAGCCAACAATGTGGCAGATGCACTCGCAAAGCATAGTCACCAAGTCACCACTCCACAAGTTTACTTCAACATTCAACAACTTCCCAAAATAATAGCAGCTTATCTTCAACAGGATCAGGCAGGTATGGCAAGCTTCAGAAGAAGAAAGTTGAAGAGAATTAAGGAACCACCATGAATTATTCACAGCTTAGAGGATCTAGGAAGGAGCCACAAGTCCTTCAGGCCCTCTTTTTGGATGATCCTCCAGTCATCTCCTATAGACTGTCCCTGGGTTAGGATAGATTTTTTGGTTAGTCTTTCTTTCTTAATTGTAAAGGGAGAGTCTCCCTCATTTATGTTTTACTGGACTCTTTGTACCGAGAGGAGTCCTCTCACATAAGTGCATAGATGATAGGTTCTAATTTTAATTTGGGGAAGAGTTGGAGAACATACTAAGGTTGCTTAGTAGGCTACCAACTCTTGTACCACCTTTAAATGGAGGTAAGGCTTAAGTTCCCCTCTGTGTATTTTTGAATTTTATCTATGATAAGGCCTGGGGGTGTTGCTAAGCCCCTGACCCCCTTCAAAGGTCGTTAAAATAAAAAATAAAAAATAAAAAAATAATAATAATAAAAGAAAAACCATTAATCCTAAACCCTAAACCTAAATACTGAACCCTAAACCGTAAACACTAAATCCCAATTTTTAAACCATAAACCCTAAACCTTTACTCCTCAACCCGAACCCTTAAACCCTAAACCCTCAAACCCTAACCCTAAACCCTAACTCTAAACTTAGGAAATTCACTTATTGATTAATTGAAAGTATCAGATTCATGCCGAAGAATATTGAATCGAATAGACTTACATACCTTATCCTCTGACCAAAATACAACTATCACGATTCAGCCTCCCCTTTTAGGTTTTAATCTACAATATAAGTCATGATAAACTAAAATTAGCAGCTATCACACCGTTAGTCTCATAAAACAGTAGCTAACTTGACGGATAATGAGCCCATACAGCCCTCAAAATAATGTGTATTACCACACCCTCCTTCTCTGCCCAATACATACATTATATACCCTTTTCCAAGATTACCCAAGCAGCACCAACAACAATACACATAAAACAACCTCAAATATTCTTTATCATACAACCAATTATTGAACTCACCACCCCCCTTGAGTTCTTTATGACAACACACCCATAATTCCTCACTCAAACTCATACATAAGGAGGAAGAAAATGTAGCAGTCACCTTACCTCAATTTCTTTAACTTCTCCTTATAACTTCAATTCCTCTAGAACTTCAACTTCCCTTAAACACTTAAACCAAAGAAGAAGAGAAAAGTATCTTAATAACCAAGGAAATGAGTAGTAGCGTCTGGAAATATTATGCCTTTATGAATATACTTGAGCATGAATAACATGTTTTCCTAATCATCCATGGGAGAAGTAAGCTAAATCCATAAGTGTTTGCACTTACCTTATCTTGCAGAGATGAGGCTTTATTCAAGAATCCAAGAAGAGCTTTAAGGCTGTTGTTTTAATCCTTAAGAGAAAAGAGAGAGAGAGCTGGAGTTAATCCTCAATATGGTGTGTTAAAATGAGTGAGAATAGCAGCCAATATATCTTATATTGAGCTTCCTTCACCTTTATGAATATCCTCTAGAAAGCTTCATTTTCAACCACTATTTGGTCAAGTAGGTGATGCACTTGCTTATGCACATCAAGCAGCTCAAAAGGTCAAACTAGGTGATGCACCTACTTGCTGTCACTTGGGCTTAAATATTGGGCCTTGACAGATTTGGCTGCTGGGCTTAAATTTCATTTTCCTTTTGTTTAACTTAGTTTGGGCCTCAAGTGAGTCTACTAGCATAGGCCTAAATATGATCGATAAACCTTGACCTTTTTAACTAGATACATATAGCTCAAGTAGGTGATGCATCTACTTGATCCTTTGGACTGGTCAATAAGTTAAAGTAGGTGATGCACCTACTTGTCACCTGCTAGCTTAGTTTAGTTAAGTCAAGCAAGCATCTCACATATTTTATTCCATTTTCTAAATATTAATCCCTTTTGCTTTAACTTAGCACTTAACTTTCAATTTTAAGCTCAATTACCACCTTACTGTCTCTTTAAATACTTCCGTTGGAGTTCACTTGCAGTACAGATGCTGAAACGTGCAAGGAATCACATCACCTTCCGAGACAGTTGAAACCAGCACTAATCATATAAGAATCATGGTCCCTCACCTATATATAAGGCTATGTCAAGTATCACAAGAATATAACAAGCATATGCATAATACGGGCTATTACATCTTTCCCTCGTTAAAATATTTGTCCTCGAATGTTAGCATGGTTATCCAGCCCAAACAGGTTCAAGCCTAAGTTAGTACTACTAATAATCACATAATGCATATAGACTTATACTTACTTCTCAACGCCTCAACTACGCATCTTCATTCTTCTCATCGATCTGAAAGAGATGAGGATACTTCAATTTCATTGCTTCTTCCGCTTCCCATGTAACTTGTTCTACTAGTTGGTTCCTCCATAATACTTTTACAGAAACTACTTCTTTATTTCTTAACTTCCTTACTTGTCGATCTAGAATAGCAATGTGTACTTCTTCATAAGTGAGATCTTTCGTAACCTGTACATCTTCAGTAAGAGTAATACGAGATGGGTCCCCTACGCATTTTTGAAGAATTGAGACATAAAATACTGGATGAACGGTTGAAAGCTCTTTAGGTAACTCTAATTCATACGCAACTTGGCCAATTCTTCGAATAACCTTATATGGCCCTATATAGTGTGGACTCAACTATCCCTTCTTACCAAACCGCATCACCCCTTTAATTGGTAACACCTTCAAGAACACCCAATCCCCTATAGAAAATTCTAGTCCTCTATTTCTAACATCCAATCGGGGATCTACATTTTCTTCCATATAAAACTTCATAAGGTGCCATTTTAATACTTGAATGGTAGCTATTATTATAAGTGAATTCAATAAGTGGTAGATGATCATCCCAGCTACCCTTGAAGTCTAATACTCAAGCTCGCAACATATCCTCAAGTGTTTGAATTGTACGCTCTGCCTGACCATCTGTTTGGAGGTGAAAGGCTGTACTTAAATTCACTTGTGTTCCCAAACTCTTCTGAAATGACTTCCAAAAATTTGCAGTGAATTGAACTCCTCTATCAGATATTATAGAGATTGGCAGTCCATGTAGTCGAACTATCTCTTTAATATACAACCTTTCATACTCTTCAGTTATATAAGTAGTCTTCACCGGCAAGAAGTGCGCTGCTTTGGTGAGTCTATCAACTATTACCCATATGGAGTCAAACTTCCAAAATGAGCAAGGCAAACCAGTGACAAAATCCATGTTGATCATGTCCCACTGCCAAATTGGAAGTTGTATACACTGCATATAACCTCCAGGCTTTTGGTGCTCTACTTTTACTTGTTGACAATTTGGACATTGAGTTATGAATTTCGCAATGTTGTTCTTCATGTCCCCCCACCAATACATTTCTTTCAAGTCATGATACATTTTAGTTGACCCCGGATGGACAGAATATCTCGAATGATGTGCTTCCATCATAATCCTCTTTCTTAATTCATCTACGTTAGGTACACACAATCTGTTTTGACACCGAAGTACTCCCTCTTACGTAAGCTCAAATGCCTTTGTCATACCTTGTTGTACATTCTCCTTAAGCTGTAATAGAATAGGATCAGTGTACTGCTTCTCTTTCACTTCCACTACTAATGAGGATTCTGCTTCATTTTGCACAACAACCCCTTCGTCTGGAGATTCAAGAAGGCGTACCCTCAAGCTAGCTAGTTGGCATAGATCCTTATTATTCCTTGTCTTTCCATAGACTTCCTATAATTTCTTGCCATTATTTTACGACTTAATGCATCTGCTACTACATTTGCTTTACCGGGATGATACAAGATATCAATGTCATAATCTTTTAATAGCTCAAGCCATCTTCGTTGCCTTAGATTTAGGTCCTTTTGCTTAAAGATATATTCCAAACTCTTATGATCAGTGTATATGTCAACATGAACTCCATACAAGTAGTGGCGCCATATCTTGAAAGCAAATACAATTGCTGCTAGCTCTAGATCATGAGTTGGATAATTTTTCTCATGTGGCCGCAACTGCCTTGAGCCATAAGCTATTACTTTACCATGCTGCATCAATACACATACTAGGCCCACTCCCGAAGCATCACAATACACTACATACCCTTTTGTTCCTTCTTTCACATTCATCACTCCACTGAAACTTGGTTTCTTTGTGTGTTAGCTTTATTAAGGGTGAAACAATGTAAGAGAATCCTTCAACGAACCTTCTATAATAACCTGCCAATCCAAGGAAACTATGGATCTCCGTAGGCGTTGTAGGTCTGGGCCAGTTTTTCATGGCTTCTATCTTCTGGTTATTAACCCTTATTCCTTCATCGGATACAATATGACCTAAGAATGCCACATATTTCAACCAGAACTCACATTTACAGAACTTCGCATACAACTTACGATCACGAAGAATTTATAAAACGTGTTGCAAGTGATTAGCATGGTCATCTTCCGATCTTGAATACACCAAAACGTCATCTATGAATACTATCACGAACACATCTAGAAATGGCTTGAATATCCTATTCATCAAATCCATAAAAGCTGCTGGTGCATTTTTTAGCCCGAATCACATGACTAAAAACTCAAAATGACCATACCGTGTCCGAAAAGCTGTCTTGAGAACATAAGCTATTACTTTACCATGCTGCATCAATACACATCCTAGGCCCACTCCCGAAGCATCACAATACACTACATACCCTTCTGTTCCTTCTGGAACTACCAATATAGGTGTAGAAGTTAATTTATTCCTCAGCTCTTGGAAGCTTCTTTCACATTCATCACTCCACTGAAACTTGGTTTGTTTGTGTGTTAGCTTTGGTAAGGGTGCAGTAATGGAAGGGAATCCTTCAACGAACCTTCTGTAATAACCTGCCAATCCAAGGAAACTACGGATCTACGTAGGCGTTGTAGGTCTTGGCCAGTTTTTCACGGCTTCTATCTTCTGGTTATCAACCCTTATTCCTTCAT
>JAJOOO010079667.1:0-38889 GCA_029582685.1 Solanum piurae
ACAAACACATATACCATCACAAACAACCTACAAAAGTTGTGGGTGTTCTAATTGAGCTTCGGTCAAGATTTTGAAGTATTCAACTTTTTCTTATCTCTGTAATTTATTTATGGAATTTGATGTAATTTTATGGCAAGCCTTCTTATATTTTGTTTCATTCATGAATTTGATTGAAATGATTAATTTGTTAGTTGTTATATCTCTATTTCATGAATGAAGGTAGCATTAGTCGATGAATATTATTATTTTTTAATTTATTTTTATTTGTTACTTGTGATCTCTTAAAAATGAAAGGGTCGTAACATTGTTCTTGTCTTAATTTAGATAATAATGATAAAGTAGGTATAGCTAGGCTAAAAAACAAACAAATATATAAATTATTGTTATTTCATTTTAACCAACAAAAAATGAGATTTATTTTTAACAATCTGTTATTGTTTTGTTTGAGTAGAAAGTGTATACTTAATGTTGATGTTAATTTTAAGAGTAACAAAAATATTAAAATATAAAATAAAAAGATATGAATATGATCCAAAATTTTAGTATTTTATTTTATTTGATTTTTCTTTATATAGACTAAGTATTTTATTTTAACATTAGACAAATTTTTAGGTACGTTAAAAATATTTGTTTCGATTAAGAATGCGGTTGCGCATCTTTTTTGAGACATTAAAAAAAATAATCAAGGATGCGGTGACGCACCTTGTCCAATAATATAATTAAATTTTATAAATTTAAAGTAGAGATTTATAAAAATAAGATTATTAAGTGTGATGCAAAGAAGACAGTTATGTCTCTAAATGTCAAGACCAAGAATGCGGTTACGCATCTAGGTCGAGACCAAATAAAACTTCAACAAAAAATATAAATGCGAACAAATAATGGCATGTAATAATGTATCCAAAAATAATTTAAGTCAAGTATAAGTCAATAAAAGCGACCGTGCTAGAACCACGGGACTCGAGGGATGCCTAATACCTTCCCCTCGGTCAACAGAATTCCTTACCCGAACTTTGTTTTCGCAGACCAAAAATTAAAGAGTCATTTCCTATTGATTAGGGATTCAAAAAGGTGACTTGGAACATCATAACTCAATTCCAAGTGACAACTCTTAAAAACTATAAAATAATCCCTTAATCAATACCGTCACTTAAATTGGAAAAATCCTATCCGCCGTGCGAAAATAGGGGTGTGACAGTGTCCATCATTTACAGTCATAACCTCAAGAGAAAAAGTTATTGCTGATCATTTTTTTATCTTGATATTATTTTTCTGTATTGTTGGTTAAGTTTGTTTACCAAATTGAGTAAAGTTAAGAATAATACTACTACTTAAGAAATATCACTTTCTCCCCCATTGCTGAGCGTTTGAGTTATCTAGGTTAGACTCATTTTCAAAATTTTCATGTTCGAGAATATGTTTTTAACATGAGTCTAGACTCCAATATTTTTATCAACTTGTGCTTTCATAATGCAACAAGTATACATATATATTTCTGAAAAAGTTGAAGCATCCAGAAGGGTCTCGAGAGCAGCAATTTAACGAAGGAAAAGGAAATAAGGGTTGGCATATAAGAAGCAGATAAAACAATTGTCAATGCAAAACAGGTCATATTGGCTGCTTTGGCTTTAACTTCAGATATGGTAGTTATGATTAACCATTTTACGGAAATTCCCTTATTAGTTGTTAGTGTCTATTTTAAATTTTGAATTGCAATTATTTGGACAGTAGAAATAAAGTATATTTGGCAAATCCAATGAAGTGAAGTTGTGCTTTTGATGAATAGGGACAATTTTGTATATGGATTACACTAACACTTTGAACTGATTCTTGAGGGTTAATGATTCTCAAAGCACCGGGTGGAGGCACCATTACAGCCTCCAACCCTACCAAGGATGCCTGAACCGATAAAAGATAAACTTGTGCAGCTTGATATTGATATTTCTGCTGAAGCCAGCTATGATAGTGAAGATTGATGTGATGAGCTGATTTGAGTAGCTAATAAAGGTACAACATATGCAGCTTGATATCACTAATCTTTCCATAAACATGCGGCCATAGAAAAAAATCATTATAAACATTCCAACACTGGGAATAATTGAGATCCCAAAACTATTATCAAATAATAAGTAATTAGGATCTAATTATATACACATAATATAGAAATTTATTTACAATTACACTATACATATTATGATAGTATAATACTTTTATTTTCACACGATAGAATTAATGTGTGATATTTGATATTTAGACTAAATTTCATAATTCTACCAAAAGTGGGAGATCTTAATATTCATTGTCAAAGTAGGACATTAATAAATTTCATATGTAGAGAGTAAAATAGAGGACCAATAATATTTACTCGGTGAATTTTAACTGATTTCTAATAACTTTCTGCTTCTATTTACTTTTTGTCCAACAATCTCAGCTTACATAAACATTGTTGGGAAAGGCAAAACACTAGCAAGAATGCCAGAGAGGATAGCAACGGAATAATACCCAAATCTAAACTTTCCCTTTCAATTTGAACCAAGAGAAGACAAACCAAATCAAGCAATATGAAGAATGGACAGCAAGTATATCAACCAAACTAAAGTAACAAGATAAGAATAAGCCAATCACACAAGACACAACGATTTACGTGGAAAACCCTTCGATGTGAAGAGTAAAAAACCACAGGACCAAAAGCTCCACTATAAACACCAAGAGTTACAAAATTGTTCTCCAAAATTGACCACAAAACAAGCGCCAAACAACGAGCAACAACAAATCAAGATTGCACCAAAACTAGAGAATTAAAGAAGGGATTTCACCCCAAAACGCGCTACTGTTCACGCCCTCAAATCAGAAGCTACAGTCCTCCAAATCCAATCTCCACCATTGAATTGCAAGAACCAGATGCTGAGAATTCCCAGTTCAAATTTTAGCACGATCCAACGGTTGAAGAAGCGGTAAACTCTGTCAGAAGAGGACTGCCTGAGCAGAAAATTTCCAGAAGCAAAAACGAGATTTTTCTCTTTTCTTCTCAATCTCTAAAACGAATCTCTCTTGATTTTTCTCTCTTGTGTTTCTGAAAATAAGATCAAATAAGCCTTATATATGCCACATAATATTTGGGTTATAGGCTAAAGTGGGCTGGTCCTAATAAGACTTTTATTTATCCACATAGGAAGGGAAAAAAAAGATCCTAAACCCAACAAACATCTCTGTCCCCGCGATCAAGCTTTTTATTTGCTTCAATTTAAGCAAGGCCTCAGAATTGGTCGAAATGTTCATCGCTATTGTGATGGACGACACCCGTGCCAAGACTTTGTCCTGGAATGTTACAGGACATTGTTGTGAATGGGATGGTGTTACTTGCAATAGATTTACGGGTCATGTCATTGGCCTCGATCTTTCTTCGAGCTGTCTAAGGGGAACCATTAATGCTAACAATAGCCTCACAAAACTCGGTCATCGCCAAAGACTCAACCTTGCCTTTAACGACTTGGATGACTTTCCACTTGGAAACAGTATTAGTGAACTCAGTAGTTTGACGCATCTCAATCTTTCGCATTCTGGATTTATGGGAGGGAAGATGATCCCACCAGGATTATCCAACTTGTCTAAGTTGATTTCACTTGACCTCTCCTGGAATAAAAATAAAAATACGATCAATATTTTATCTATAAAATCACCCAACTATGAATATTTTCTTTTATAACCACAATGTTACTAATCCTAGGCGATATTTTTTTCTTCCAATCCTATTATTATCGATATTTTTATTCCCATTTAATATGTATGCGATTATATACCGTAGTACTTTTGCAGACAAATAATTACAAAATAACATTTCAATAAGTAAAGTTGTTTATATTTGCACACTTAGGTATTTAGAGCGAGGTTTCAAGAAAAGAAAAATGGCTAAGTTCAAGTGTTCTTCAAGGCTTGTGCATTTCGCCAAGAACATCGTTCTTTCCATGTATGTAAGGCTTCTCACAGCCCTAATTGACGACTCTACTCACTATTGATGTTTTCTGTGTTTTTCAAGGATTCAACTCAGTTTAGGTATGAGCTTTTCTTAATAGATCAATTTTTTTATTGATTTTTTCTTTGTTGCTCAAGTGACAGATTCAACTTCGGTTCGGTTTGAGCTTTTCTCAATAGATCAAATTTTAATTGTGTTTTCCTTTGTTGTTCAAGTGACAAACAGGTTATGTTTGAGCTCTTTTCAATGGATCAATTTTTAATTGATTTTTCCTCTGATGCTCAAGTGACAAATTCAATTCATGTTAGATTTAAGCTTCTCTCAATAGATCAACTTTTTTTTTTTTATTGATTTTCCTTTTCTACATATTCAAATCAGGTTAGGTTTGATCTTCTCTAAATAGATCATTTCAAAAAAATTGATTTTCCTTATTTTAGCTCAAGTGACAGATTCAACTCTGTTAAATTTAATTAATTTAATAGGAAAATACGATGTAAAGACAGGTACTAGATAGAGCAACTATATAAATAGGACTTGTTTAGGGAAAGTTTATTGAAAAGAATAGCGTGATGTGGGGGTCGAGGCTAGTTTTGTTGTAATTGGGTTCTACAAGTTCAAGAAATAAAATGTGTTCGTTCGACCCCAAAAAATTAATATTGAATCAATAGGTCAAATTTTTAATCGATTTTTCCTTTGTTACTGAAGTGACAGATTCAACATATGTTAGGTTTGAGCTTCTCTTAATATATCAAAAGAAATATTAGTGATTTTTTCCTTTTTTGCTCAAGCGACAAATCAACTCAAGTTAGGTCTAAGCTTTTCTCAATAGTTCAATTTTTGAAAAAACAATTGTTGTCCGGACTAGTTTGTCAACACCTTGACTATTGCATCGAGTACCTGATATGTCTCACTAGCATAGATACTCGGTATAATTTTACCTACCAAGGTTCACCCTACATTTTTTTTGTCATTGTCAGATTTGAACCTTGGTATTCACGCGCATCAGTGTGAATCAGTCAATCATTTAGCACATTCCTTCTTGCTAACAATATTGTTTATATTCTTGTTCAATGAAACCTATAGAGTAGGGTTTAGAAGCTTTGGTTCCAAAAGATAAATTTCAGTGATGTAGTTTTACTCTAACTTTAAATGTTTTCTAATTTCTCATCAACTAAGTTAAATTAATTACCCTAATTAGATTTGCAAAAAATATGAAACATGAGAACCCTAACCTTGTGTTATGAAAGAGTAATGGTAAAGATGCTTGCAAAATATGTACGAATCTATAATTAAACGACAATCATAGGTATAAATATAAAGATACTTGATTAATATTCATTACTCAACAACCAAAAGAACCTAAAAAGAAAAGGAACTAGTGTGTCCCCTTATTACAAGACACAACTTAGTACTAAATCCAATTCAAAGAGTAGAATCTAAAGCTTGGCTCATACTAGATCCAACTTACAAAGTAGGCATACATTATTCATAACTTGATAAAAATATATATAGTACACAACTTAGCACTAAATCCAATTTGAAGAGCAAAAGATCTGAAAGCTTGTTCCATCTCAATAGATGTTATGTCACTTGCTCATTCTAGGTTTTACTTAGAGATTGTACAACCTGAATCCTTTATCATTAAGAGGGGTCAAGCTATTGATTACATTTCACGAGATAGCATACAACACTCAATTTATCTCTTCAATATTGATGGTCAAAAGAAGTGAACTTCCTATCTCACAGCAGACTTAAAGACTTATTAGTACACAGTTTCTGTACTTGCATAATAATAGCCTCAGAGCTATTAGTACTTTTATCTGCTATATTATTGGGAAACAATCTATGTTTCCTATCAAATATTATGCTATCGACTTCGATACCTATCATCTAATTGTGTTGACTGCTTCATCTTTGCATCTCCCACCAATGTGCAATATACAATTAGCTAGGAGTGTCAACTAGAGTTAGTTGATGTGTGGGTGCAACAGAGTTGATGCTTGTTTCTTCTCTTCTCTTTGAGATCTGAGTTGGTGGCTAGAGTTAGCCTTGTTGAGTTCTTGAAGTCTAGATCAACTAGAGTTGGTTTGTTTAGTGGGCAATAGAGTTATTGCTTAGCGTCCTTTGTAGTAGAGTTGCTACAGTAAGGGGGGTGGGATTAAGAGTTTAATTCCTAGGTTACAAGAGTTTTTAATTTGAAGTTTTGCTCCATTTTGAGTGAAATGGAGTTTGTCTTGAAATTATGTGAGACAGATCGTGGTATTCTCCTCCCTTAAGCAAGGAGGTTTTCACATAAAATCTCTTGTTTCTTATTTACTTTAAGTTATTTATTTTTCACACTGTTATTCTGTCAAGGGACCTAGACCATTGACTGATTGTGGGCGCATACATTCTACCACATCTTATAATAAGTGGGGTCTTCTAATTCTCACTAATTTGTATCCGTTTAGAGGGAGATGGAAGTGAGTCTATTCGATATTATTTTACCTATCAGATTTCATTATAAGAGTTGATACCCCTCCATTTCTGTCGCTTTTTAGCCCATCCACTAGTGCTTGACATACAATTTATGACTTAAAGAGTCAATTGAAGCACAAACAGTCATATCAAATATTGATTATTTATGTATATATCGACATAACGATATTAATTCTTCTAGTAGTTCAATGCGAGTTCAATCATATTTAATTGTACTGCACTTAATGAATGTTTCAATCTGAATGGTTCAGACCTTAGGTCATTAAGTGCATTTGTTATCATTAAGATTTAAGTATTTAGTTAATCATTAAGATCTTGAACAAGTCTTATTATGTATTCTTGTGTGGCTAATATTCATTATCACTCTATCCGCAATCACTAACCACCACCATTAACCATCTCTTTCATCACAATCACCTCCAGCATTATTGGTGTCAATCACCAACCACCATTGGCAACCAACATCACTCACAACCACTTTATACAAGCTCATTCGAAGGCAAATGCCATTACACGTTCTATCAAAACGAATACTTACCGAACTCGATTTGTGGTGCAAATTTATAATATACTTATTGATTTGAATCTGTCACGACCCATACCGTCGTGAGTGGCACCCATACTAATCCTCCGGTGGGAGAACCAAAACTACAACCCAACTAATCAACTTAACCAAAGTAATACACATTTAAAGATATGTAAGCAGGTTTAAATAACTATATGATTAATACGGAGTCCCCATAAACTCCAAAGGTTTAAATAAACTAGCCAAACTAATGCGGAAGAACAACCCCTAGAACCTGGAAGTCATTGTACCAAAAATCTACTAAAGACAAGTCTAAGAACAAGTGGTACAACCCCGAAACTAAACAACACATTAAACAAATAGTCTGAGTCCGAAAAGAGTGGACTTAAACAAAAAAAATCCATGGCAGCCTGCAAGAACTGGCTCACTCTTGAATCCGTTCACGCTCAAAAGGCACTTAGTTGAGGTCTATCAATAGCCGCTTGAAGATGCCAATTACTTAAAAGAACAAGCAAGTGCAGTATCATTACACAACCACAGTGTACTGGTAGGATCACGCGGCTATCCCAATAAGTGAAACATAAGCAAGTAACTACAACATCATAAAACATGCATATACCAAACATATACAATATTAGTCATCGTTTCAGGATCAATGTAGCATTCCACGTTCTCAATAATACACATTGGTTATCATTTTAGAGCAACATACATTATTCCAATATCAATCATCATTAGATATGAATGTAATCATCACAAGTAGATACACAATACAATTCAATGGTCCTCTCACGGAACCTAATTCAATCGTTCTCTCATGGAACCTATATCCAAAATGTTAGTGTACCGGTACGTGGTACCCGATCCAATGTTTATGCCAGAACATGGCAACCGATCCCATATTTATGCTGGAATATGGCAACCGATCCCATATTTATGCCGGAACATGGCAATCGATCCCATATTTATGCCGAAACGTGGCACCGATCCAAGTTAGTGTTTCGGAACGCAACACCCGATCCATTCAACAAGCCACAATCACAATCACCAATATATTTTCAATTCATACAATCAAGTCATGATTCATGGCATTCATCATTCGTCTATCCTAATTTAAAACTAGTATGATCAATAATGCAACATTCACATACATACATGTATTATAATGAAGCAAGAACAAACATACATCACACAACATGTAATCACAACCATCACCTACCTCGAATCCAAGCTTGAATCTCCTAAGGCACTTGCATCTTCCCTTTCGGATTCTTCCCTCTTGTTCGTGGTTTAAAAATATACAATTAATGCAAGAATCATCAATCAAAGGTCTAATTATTTGAATTATAACAAACTCAATAACCCTAGACCAAACCCATGATCCCCATACCCAAATTAGGGCCTTTTCACCATAATTCCCATATCAAAACCCTGCCCCATCGTTAATTACCCAATAGATTACGTTCTACAGATCGAAAAATAGATTCGGGGAGTTAAAACCTTACCTTTAGCCTCAAGAATGGTGGAAAACTGTCAATAAAACCCCTGGGGTCGTTCCTTAGCTCTCAAAGTCAAAAATTGCAGAATAAAACATTTTTGGGGTTTATTTCCGACTTAAATCGCGACTGTCCCGCTACAGCGGTCTCCCCAACCCGCCACTGCGGCTTACACGGAACCAGTGAGCAAATTTAAGGATTCCAAACCCCCATTTGACAACACACCTTCATCCCATGACACTCTGAAAATACCCGTTCACGCTAAGATCAATTCCGAGAGTTCTACTCGCCCGAATTCAATTCCGTAAAGTCGTACGAGTTTCTTAACGTCTTAGTTATCTACTCATATGATCAAAATCATAATTAAATCACCCAATTTTTACCAGATTTTCCTAGATTTTACTGACTCTGATTTTGTCCAAATCTGGATTAGGTTAGGAAATTACAAGTTACTACCAAAAGTTTTCTGACCCCAATTCTTTCTCCATTGGCTTTTACCTAATGGCAGAAATCAGGTCGTTACAGAACCCCTATTATATGTTTTGACCAAGGCACAATTGTTGAGTTAAAAAATGATCATGAGCTAGATTTGCTTCGTCTAGCTTCATATTATTTATCCTCTAGGAAGAGCCTCATAACATTATACTTGTGGTGATTAGGAATACGAGGTGGGGTTACGATGATGCTTTATAACTTGGTAAAAATTTTAACCTGCTCCGGCCCATTTTTTTAGCATATTAATCTATTTATAACCACCCAAACCCACATGGCTCACACTATACAATTTAGCATTATTATTTTCTTACTCGCCTACCACTTCATCGCCACCACTACTATCAACCACTACCATTATTATAGTCAATCCCTGCTACTAACAACCATGTCCACCAACACAACTAGCACTGCCACCAACTATCGCCAACAATGTCAATCACCACACATTCTTCAGCCACCATAACCATCAACCACCAGCCTATTTTTTAGTAGTGTGGGCTGAATTTTTAGTTGCCCCTACCTGATCGTGATGGTATTGAACTCTGATAAAGATTTAAGAAGTGAAAGTGTTTATTTTCTTAAAATTATATTTATTTTAGAGAATTGAGGTGTTTGATCAAAATATAGGGAAAAAATGGGCACTACAAATTATCTCTCCCAAAATATTATTTACAAAAGTATTTTAGACACAAATCAATTTTCAAATAAGTAGATTTCGAAAGTCTGATAAAACAATATTTTACTACTAATAGCTTGTGAAAAGTAAAATTGATTTGCGCATCCCCCTATTCCGATAGAAAACATAATTTTGAAAGCTCGTCCAACCGTCTATCACTAATAGCTTGTTTGGTCAAACTTTTGGGAAGCCAAAACTAATTATTTAAAAAAAAAAGATGTTTATCTTATACCATGCGATAGGTTTAATTAGGTCATAATTAGTCGCTAATTCAGCATGTGCATGAACTAGTGTGATAATAAATGATTTGTTAACAACGAGACAAATGCAACTATATCCAAATAAGTGTGTCACTCCCCGAGCCTACACCCCGGACGTGGCTGACACTCGAGAACCATTACTAGCCTCAAGCGAACCCTTGGCATGTCTTACTTACTTAGTGGAAGACTTAACTTAACAAAGATAAACTCATATAACTCAAGAATGTTAATAAGAAAGCATTCAACTAGCCAATAAGGCAAACTCAAGTCTTTAAACAACATCTGAAATGAATACGACTAAAGAACTATAACTACTCGTCTATGAAGCCTCTAAAACAAAGAGGAATGTTGGGACAAAACCTCCGATCATCCTAACAACTGAAATACTAAAAGCAAAGTAAAAGAAGTCCTCCGGAATGCAAAGAGGCTCACTAACTGACTCTGAGTGCTCAACTGGATCAACGGGGCCCTGGAAGCTGATCCTAATTACTTGTGTCTGCATCATAAAATAATGCAGGCCAAATGGCATCAGTACATTGAATGTACGAGTATGCGAGGGGAATACTAAAATATAACGTAAACTTGAAAAGAATCTGAAAGGAACACTTACCTTGGCTTTACTCAACTCATGAATAACTTAACTCAATATAAAAGCAACAATACACATGCAATATATGAAAAGCTTTTAAAACAATAGAAAGCAGCTCAGTTTGTTAAAGAAATGCTATAACAACTCAACTTACTCATATAATAAAGTAATATAATATTGTGGGAGATTCTCGAACCGATAACCACCACTATGAGCCTAAGTGGTGATACGACGTCTTGCCCACGCTGCCAGAACTGTCCTATACTTTGTCGTCATATAGAACACCTTAACTAAGTGGATCCACTAGTCTCTTCTAAAAAGCATTTAAGGAATCATCTAAAAAGTATGATCCTTTTCTACCCATGATGGCTACATGGTTTATGGAGGCTTGAGTTATTATGAACTTGCATCCCCATATCGGTGCTCAATACTACTCCCAAAATGTACTTAGCTCATATGTTTTTAAAACAAAAACTCATTCTCTGGTTTGAGATAATTATTCAAAACTTAGCTTAAAAGCTCTCTTGGAAATCGGTGTTTCCCTTCTTGCTTAAAATGAAAATATTTTTAACTCTTGGGAATACTTAGTTTCCGTATAATCTTTGAAGAATTGAACTTTACTCTTACTCTTTACTCAACTCAAAGCTTAAGTATTAAAACAAAGTTAAAACGTTTGTGAAAGACTTTTGGAAAACTTTATGAACTTCTCTTGACTTAACTCTTAACCTCTTGACTTGACTCTTAACTTTCCTTGAAATAAATTATGGATTCAAGGTTCATGATCTCATGTTATGGATGATTTCATGATGTTTAGACATACCTTAGAGTGTTGAAATCAACTAGAAAACATAGGTACATTGTTAAGGAACTAGTACAGAAAGATAGGGGAAGAATGGGAAGAACTGGCGTCTTTGGCGCTCTGAGCGACATGGGGCACCAGAGGGAAAACTTCAAAAGCAAGGGTGGGGCGCTCTGGCTGGCGCGGCGCCCCAAGACCCAAACTTCCGAGGTCCCTTCTTGGGGCGGTGCCCCAGGCCCCTGCCCAGGTGCACTCCGACTTTTCTTGCTCGTTTTTCAACTCTAAACCCCCTAAATCGACTTGTTCTTTCTCCAAACACTTAGAATCGACTATACCCTCAATATATACAAGATTCAACTTGAAATGACACCTAAAAACATGAATCAACCTCAAGAAACTTCAACAACAAGAATTAACCCACATGATTTCAATCGAATTTACATCAAGAACTCATAGGATTTACTTTCAAAACTATATAACTTCATTGAATTGAATCATGATTGGTTCGTGGGTGAACTAACCCAACGCTATGTGATCTCACATACCTCGTAGGGATCACCCCTTGATGAAATCCACAAGCGATTCTTGAAGAACTTGACATTCTTGCTCCTCCTCCTCTTTTCTCTTCTCTCAAAACCCGAACTTAGTTTTCAAAAGCGTAAACTGACCAAGTTCAGTTTAGACCCCAATTAAACTCCTAAAAACGAAATAAAACAATTGGGTAAGGAAAAGACTAAACTACCCTTCTAAAATCCGGATTAGCCTTTCTTTATTTGAACAACCCAACTCCAAATGGGCATATCTCACTCATACGAACTCAGAATCGCGCAAACTTGGCAGCGTTGGAAAGATAATTCCAAGATATTTCCTACGGCATCTGGAAGCACACCTAACTCATCATTATCTAGGAGTTATGGTTGTTTGAAGTTGACCCAAAACTCATTCTTAACTTAACTCTTGTCAAATTTCTAGATTTTTATTATTTCCAAAAATCACTCTTTCTAATTGTATCTCTTTCTAGTTCTTTCAATTAGCGAGATGTTACAAAGTGAGTGAAAGATGACGTGATACATGTAAATATTTATTCGTGTTCAATGTTCATTCCATTTTAAACAGTTAAAAATTAACATAAAAATTTATATCAATTACTAGAAATACATATTTCTTGCATTTATTTTCTAATTTGAAGTCTATGAATTTCTACGGACTCTAAATTAATACTACAATAATAAATTAATGCTAGCTTAAAGTCTGTGTCATTTTCTTTATAAAAGCTCGTTCGAAGGGAAATACCATTGCACGTTCTATCATACAAAAATACTTACCGAACTTGAGTTTGGTGCAAAATTATATTATACTTATTGGTTTGAACCCCTACTATATGTTTTGACCATCCTTGAGTTCAAAATGATCATGAGTTAGATTTGCTTCGTCTAGCTTCATATTACCTATCCTCTAGGAAGAGGCCTCGATCGTAACATTATACTTGTGGTGACTAGTGTGAATAAACTGAAATCCTCTCGATTGACATTGATGAAGCAAGAATTAGAATGAAGAAGATGAATAAGAACTGGAAAAGTACCGAACAATGGCGTAGAGAGAAATCATGGCGGAGAAGAGAAAATGATCTTGCATAGCGTGACTTGTTACACTTACAGAAATGTAAAGATCATTGCCAGTTGTTAATCTCTAACAAACTATCTAACTAACCCACCAGCTATCAACTAATTACAGTTTACACATGCATAATCAATCTATTAACTAACTGATGATTACTTAACTAACCAAAATTAGTTATGCTGAGCTGTAACCTTCAACTAGGAATACGGGGGTGGGGTTACGATGATGTGGTATAACTTGGTAAAAGTTTTAACCTACGCTGCCCCGTTTTTTTTTTACCAAATTACTCTATTTATAACCACCCCAATCCACATGGCTCACTCTATACAATTTAGTATTCTTTTTTTTTTTACATATAACTCGCCTATACCACTTCATCTTGCTTTTGATATTCTAAGAAATAGTTTTATCCCGCATAAAACTCTCTTACACCACCCCGATTATGAGTTTCTCACAACGCAACACCTTCCCACTGACATATTTTTTTAATGGTGATTGGTTTTTCACAAAAAAATGAGGGAAATAAAAAGGAGATTACCAGATGTGGAATCAAACTCTCATAATGATGAAAGTTCATTAGTCTCCTATAGTAATATTAACATATATATCATATTTCCTTTTGAGCAAAAAAAGTTCTACTCTCCAGACAATCTTAAGAACAATTCTTCAGAACGAATAAAATATTTAACTTCCATATCACCCACTAAAAAGAAAAGAAATTGCATTGATCTGGAATCATAGTAGCTTTAAGATTGCTTACTATTGAAATTCTGATTTTTGTTGCAAGTAAATGAAAAGTACTTGTCTAATGATATCATGTTCTATGTGCATATTCCCAATTTATTTATGAACATAAAGAACTCATTTATGAAGCCAAAGTAAAATCTTATAATGTCAACAAAACATTCTAATTTCTCGTTGCTTGTGATAATTGAGATGTTGTTACCATTTGACCCAAGATGCTAGTATATTGTACAACCGTGTCGTGAAGTGTATTGATCAGAGAGGCCAAACTCTGAAAATTTTGGGCCGGTAATGATCTTTTTTCAAGAATTTCCTTCCATATTTCAAAGAATTCACTCATAATTAGATGTGATGTTTCCCATGAGGAAATCGGAAGATACTCCATCTACAAAAGAAACAAACATATTATGTGGAAAGCAATGACAAGGTAGAGGATAAATCTGTAAAAGTATTTCATATTGGGGTTTATTTGCCCTGATTTCTAACTTAATCAGCATTCACAATGTAGTCCTAGGGTTTTGAGAGTTGCGGTTATGGGGGAGAATTTTGTGTACCTCCTTGTATTCAGAGTGAATTGGTTGAGGTTGTTTCTCTCTATATTTTGTACTCTCATATTTATAGTGGATTGCTCATCTCCTTTGTGGACATAGGTCGATTGACCAAACCACACTATATCTGTCTTTTTTGGTGTGTTTCTCGTTTGTCTTCTTACTCGTGGTCTTTCGAGGTTTGTTTTGCTAGCTTCCACATTACACCTGCTTATTTCGGTCCTAACATTTCATACCTCCATAACTATTACCCTCAAATTCTCAGAATTTATTGGAACAATTTTGCCTACTCACAGCCGGAAGTCACCAAGTCGATATTGAAACCCCTATATCAGTCAAATATTTTAATGAGTATTTATGAAGAAGAAGTAAGGTCTTTTCTAGAATTCTACAAATCAAAGCTAGGCAAATAGTGGTAAATATTAAAAAATTTATTCTAAGAATCATGGTAGAGAACATACAAGTGTACAACCTTCACCAACAATATATAATGCTTTTGCAATTGCAAGGAACAAGTTTGATCAGTTCAATGAATCGGTTCTTGTTTGGAAAAGTATATTTGGTCAATGGTCAACCAACGTTAATTTCATAGGCGTATTCAGGATTTCGGCTAGATGGGTGCACGATTACGAAAAAATGTATCTTAAATATAAATTTGATCGATTGACTTTTAGTTCGTAATATGAACCATTAAAGTTTAAAAATTATAGGTCCAAAATATATAATACAACTAATTTTAAATTTTAATATACACATTTGTTTTAATTATTTATAAAATTTACAATGCTAAATTTTTTAGGAATTCTCAATGTAACACACTTCAAAATTTTGAAAGAATAAAGGAAAAAAAAAAGAAAAATTAGTTGAAACGACAAAAGTGTAACTGATGATAACCACTTGGAAAAGTGTTACTCAAAGAGACAAGATAGATATAAGATTTAAATTTCTATCTCTCACTTAGAGAAGTGCACCCAATCATCATCGCATTATTATATGATACTTTGAACATGGGTTCACACATCTATATTTAAATATTTTTTTAAAAATATAGCACTACTATATATGATCTAGAGAGGGGAGCATGGGTTCACGTGAACCCACGGCACCCCTCTAGATACGCCTCTGGTTAATTTGACTATTATATACACTTAAATTTATAAAGACAAGATTGTTGATAGTGCTATATAAGTATAACATTCTCCTACAATAAGAACAATAATTTGCAGATCTCAATAATATAACCTCACAATTAAGTGCAACCTTCATTTTGCAAGACTGTAAGTTCTCCATTATCGTCTGCATTGATGACTCTACTTTCACGACTAGTCGTTGCCTACTAAGTTCCATGTAAAATTTGTTGGGTTGTTCTTGAAGTGAAGCACCCAAAAAATTTTGGGGAAATTCTGACACATTTGCTTGTTCTAGTAAAAGAAGAAAAAATCAATCAACAATCAAATCTCGTATATGGCCACAAAAGTGCTCTTAAAAATGACATGATGTGTAAGTTAGAAATGTGAGGTTGAAAAAGGTTCACATGTGTACAATATAACAAGACAAATTAACGTTTAAATGAATAGCTCAAAAATGTTTCTAACATATATATCAACATTTGTATGCATTTATTAAAACCTAGAAGGATCATGGTTCTTCTCACCAAAGGTTGCTCAATAGGAACCCATCGTTTTCTATTGAAATTTTCTTGCTTGTGCTCCTCTGTGATTTTACCACTCTTCCAAAAAAAGGTCGTCTTACAAAAGAGGACTAATCAATCAATTAACTATATAATGTTGGGTGGTCGGATATACCAATCATCCGATCCTCAATCATTTTGATTTATTCTTGACCCAAATTATTTCAATACTACTTCGCTTTTATATAATTTATTTTAAGGAACAGAAAAGTTTCCCAAATGCAATCTTTATAATTCATTGAGAGGAAAAAAAAAGATCATCCATTTATTTTGTGTTTACAGACATATAATTTATTAAGTAATGAAATACCTTTGAGTATGAACTTATAGAGGATAAATGTGTTTTTCCATCTTCCTTCTTTAACACCATTAATTCTCTCAACACATTGAGATACTTCTATCAGTATTTGACTGTTGACTGTCGTACCTGCATTTGGCTGCCAATGCAAAACCCTAACAAACAAAGTAACAAATTGTACACTTAAACATACAGACCAAAATCCTACAAATTTTTTATGTTTCTAGTAAATTCAAAGTCGCTACTATTTGATTGGCATGCTGTTGATTGCAAGTACAGTTTCCTTTTTCCTCTTAACAAAAAAAAAATCCAAAAAGAAAAAGGTTTTGGCTAATGCAAGCAAAGATAAGCGAATGAATCTTAAAGTCGTTATGTTATAATTTGAAAGTATATGAAATCATACAACTGTATTTATAGCAGGACAAGTACCTTGAACATAAATCAAGTCATTATTTTCATGTCATATTTGGATTTTGTTATTAAAATTAACTAATTTACCTTTTATGGTTATACTTATTAGGTAACAAAAATAGTATTTCTTTTTCCTTTTTAATTTATTGGGGAATCAATAATTTTTCCTAATTAGCGTCCAAGATAGAAATAGAAAATAATAAATAGTCATCCTAAAATGTAGGTCAAGATCATATTTTGTCCAAATTGTATCTAGTCTCTATATTTATACTAGATATGAAAAGGTCCATTACAGTCTTAAATTCTATTTATACGTAACCAATCTTATTCTTAAACAATAAATTGATTTTCAATATTTTTACGTAAATAAATTAAAGAGTACTAGTACACTTTGAAGTACTTTTTTTATTTCTATAAAATTAAAAAATTAACTTATAACTTATATGAGTTATTGTGACTAATATTAAAAGAATACGTAATCTAATATTCATTTTAACATTATGTTAGACATTGACATTAAATTAAATGACAAATATATGTTGGATATAAAATATGTCATCTTCTTTAATTTCATGTATTTGACTCATATGAAAAAGGGCAACCTCAAGCATGTTCTAATTGGGTGGAGTAGATATAATTAACTGAGATGACATGTTTATGTGGTTAACATAACTATCTAATAAGCGTTTGTAATCACACACAAGTTTTTCTTTTCAAAATTTGAACAAAAAATATGTGAAGTGTTTAGATGCTCCATCGGAACAAGCCGTAGTTTGAGTATCAAAATGAAATTTAGTGACAAGTTTAATGGACTATTAATATATAAAACCAAGTCATAAATTTATTTTATTAAATAATATTAAAATACTATATCTAACTCGCATAACTACAGTTCCATTCAAATTTTTTTGTCTACAACAAAATAACAGAACTTTGGGTAATATTACTTTTCTTTTGTCTATCTTAAAGATAAAAATAATTTAATTTGTAATAATATTTTTACTTTTTTAGTATGATAAAAATTTGCTTTAAATTTTTTGATCACGGTGCGATGATTCATACGTAAAAGTATTTGTGTCATTTATGTCTCTAGTGAAAGATATTACATGTAGTTTCAAAGCATAAGTTATGTTTGTAAGTTTTCTGTCTAGATTCAATTAATAAATCTTTTAATAATCTTTTTCTTTTTTATAAATTATAACTACATATAAAATAATTTTGAAATTAAATTTGTCAATATAGTTTGTTCATGAAATTTATTAATATTTCAAAACGAGATAATTTGCTTAAAAAAGAAATTAATTCCACCTTCTTATTTGAGACAAGAGGATAGTAGTATTGAGAATTAATTCGTAATTTATCAAAATTTACATTGTTTGACTTTCAAAAAAAGAAAATTATGATATAAAAATCATATTTTACTGCTTAATTTTTTTTAACAATTGAGTTCTAAAATAACCAAAAAGATAATTTCTATAGTAAAAAAATAATTTAAAATTGTATATTGAAAAAGTAACTTGATTTTAAATTGTGAGGATCAAATATATAGGGCATGTAAAAAATATAGAGAAGATTGAATAATAAATAGGGTGCACAAAATATGAATGAAGTTGATAATGATTAAACATTTAAAATTTATAATAGATAGTAAAATTGTAATGATATAAAGAGAATGGGTCCACATTGTTACACATGTTTAGAGGCTATTGGTGAGGGAATAAGACAAAGCTAAGTACATAGTACAATTTGTATTGCTCATTGTACAACTCTTCATTGCCATGGTCGTCCTTTCATGGCAATAGTCATCCTAAAATGTAGGGCAAGATCATATTTTGTCCAAATTGTATCTAGTCTCTATATTTATTTCTCTTAAATAATATACTTTTTGATAAGAGAAAAATGTGTGCTTTGAAGGATGAAAAACAAGTAAAAAATTTCATCCTCATATATGACTTCATTTTATTAAAATAATGTATGTAGTATATTTGTTTCATTTTATATGATACAAGTTTTTTTATACTTATTAGGTAATTAAAATAGCATTTTCATCCTTTGTGGAATCAATAGTTTTTATTAATCTTCCTCAAAGATAGAAATAGAATAATAACAACTATTTATCCTAAAATGTAGTTCAGAATAAAAATTTCTTAGAATGTTATCTAGCTTACATATTTATTTTTATTGATTAATATACCAATTTAAAAAAAAAGATGTTTTGAAGGATCAAACAAGACAAAACATTAATCCACAAATATGAATTTTTTATAGTAAAATAAAGTATATACTTTCTTTATTTCATCATATATAATACAATTCTACGTTAGGAGTCAAATGGTTTATACCCAAAATTCTTATCTACCTTACGTTCTTTTAATTATAAATTTCCGACTTAAGTTACTTTTTTTTTTAAAAAAAATCAAAATTTTTATTTTATTTTTAATAAGAAAATGGTGCATGTAAAAATTTGTTAACAATGCCAACTATAAGAATTTGTATAGTAGCCAAGATATTAATAGTTTTCCCACATCACCTATCACATTCGAAGTGTTACACTATTTTATTGTACGGAAAAAGGCCTAAAATGCCCCTCTATTGGTGAAGGCGATGTTCCTAACATGTTAGTTGAAACTAACCCAAATTTGGTGAAGGTTAGGTGAAATTAACCCAATGAACCAAATTTCAAAAAATTGTTTTGAGGCTCGTCTATTGGGAAGGCGGTGTGCCTAACAGGTTAGGCGAGCTCACTGCACAATTTCAAAGAACTCAGGCAAGATGGGCGGAGTCATCTCCAACTCGCCGATTCGCCGAATTGATTTTGACGGGCTAAGACAAGTTCACCGAAAGTGACAGTGCAAAATTAAAAAGAACGGGCACAAAAGGCGATGTCCACTCCCACTTGGCGATACGCCAAGTGAGTTTCGGCGAGCTAAGACAAGCCCAACAAATGGGACAGTACCCAAGTCACATATTCAAGCAAGGAAGTCGGACTGAACTTACTAGGAGATTCGCCTAACTGTCTTTGCGAGCTAAGGCAAACCCACCAGACATGTAGTGCTCACCCCAGTGCCTATTTTCACAAATTCAACCACAATATGCAACAATACCCAATTCTCAATATGTTTTACAATCTACCCACATGTTTTTCTATCCATGGGTTCTAAGACTTCCTCCAAATATCACAAAGTGTTATCCAAAATGAAGATTTGCCCTTAAGAAAGTCGTCACTCCATTTATCATTGAGCAAAATCATGCAACCAGAGCAACACTAGGCTAAGAAGACTTCACCCATACTCAATTCAACTAAGACCTAGTACACACAAGGGTTCAATTCCAAATTTTCACCAACATAATCAATTTTAGCAATTTTGGGCACAAAATCAACTATCTAACTCATGGGCACAATTCATTATGCGGGTATTGGGAGTTTAGGATGGAAATAAGCACAAAGAGATGAAAGGGTTTTTTTTTTAACTTGAAAAGACTCTTGAAATATTTAACTCAGACCCACTAGGCGAACTGTGACTAACATCGCTGAACACATTTGGGCTATCGCCGAAGCAGATAAAGCTCAGCGATGAGGCCTGAATGGATACCAAACCTGAAGGATGATTTTGTGAACTAAATGGAGTCCGCTTAGTACACTTCGCCGGATCACCAATTGAAGCCCAGATCGCTTAAATTGACAGTATATTTTCTTCAATTTTTCAACCTAGAAGGCGTATATGAAGATTCCGCACAACATTCTCAGCGGATCGCCGACTTGGTCTTGGCATCGCCTAAGTTACCTTTCTCAACACTTTGACTTCATTTTCTCTGAACTCATAACACACGTTATTGAAAGCAATAAAATAAAATAAAAACTTGGGTTCTCTTTCAAAAAAAGCCTTATTTAACATCGTGGAACAAAATAGTTATCATTTCCTCAACAAGCATTCTTGGTATTTGGGGTGGTGTCACTAGACAACGTCCCTTTTTCCTTGGATTTAGATGGATGGAAATTAGATGTATTTGAGCCTCCAACTATTTGATAGATACCAAATGAGAGGTCACCATTTGAGTTACAGGTGGAGAAGTCATTTTTCAAATCCTTCAACACTTTTTCGGACCTTTCAACCTTATTGAATATCCTTGTGAGCATTTCATCGGTTCAATTTCCTTTCCGTCCAGCTGGTTCCTTTGGTCTTGGATAGTCATGGGAGGAATGTACATATCTTTTTCAGTCTCTGGTCTCTCCAATTTCCATCTTTTCAATCATTCCAACTTTTATCTCGCTCTTTGTTCCAATCTTGGTTCCCACCTTGTCGTTGGTAGTTTGGGCGAGAAACCCCCATTTGATTTTCCAAGTATTGTACTTCCTCATTGTACAGTTCCTCGAACTTGGCATCTTTCGGGCACCACCGACTACTTGACGTTCCAACTGTATTTATTGATTTCAATCCACCTCCCATGACATGTTTGGACAAAAAATCGAGTTGGATCATCATTTTAACCATGTTTTTATATCACTCATGGTCCTTCTCAATTTGTTCTTTGCTCATGCTCAGTTGTAGAGAAGACATTTGGTCCTCTCTAGTATGCCATGCTTGATTGACTTTGATCATGTCATCTAACAACAACATTGCTAATTCATACCGTTGTCGTATCGGTCCACCTTGGGCAAGTTGATCTGCCACGCCTTTATTGATTGAATTAAGGCTACAATAAAAATATTACAGCAACAAATGGTCTGAAACACCATGTGTTGGACATTGTAAGAGTAAGTTGCGGAACCACAACCATATCTCATGTAGAGGTTCACTTCCAATTCTTTTGAAGTTTTGGATCTGGTCCCTAAGCTTTATCATCTTCAAGGGAGGAATGAATCTCTCCAAGAAAGCTTCAGTCAACTCCTCCCAAAAAGTGATAGCATCATTTGACGATTTGGCCAACCATCTTGTAGCTTCACCCGTCAAAGAGAACATGAATAATCTCAACCTTATGGACTCTTGTGAGATGTTCTTGAACACCTAACTTGATAAAAAACGATCAAGAAACCCTTTCTTAATATTCTTGAAAAATCCTATGTTATGATGGAAGATTCTTGCTTAGGATACATAATTATATGTTAGAATCACTAGGATATTATAAAAGAATGGTTACCTTGATTTGGAAGGAAGAATTCTCGATGGACTTACTCAAAAATCAAGTTTTGAACCCTAAAATTGAATTCTTGGTTTTACTAGAGATAGGTTGATGATTTGATGTTATGTTGCAAGATCATGAAAAACACTTACCAAAACTTATTAGGGTTGAAGAGAACTTTTGGGGGTTGTTGCGGTCGACCAAGGGGTGTGAAGAAACTCAAAATAGGATTTTTTATAAAATTTGAAACATTTGATATACAATATATATACATGACACATGGTTGGTATACACTGTCATAACTTTTTACTTTGGACTCGAATTTATTCAATACGGTGGCGTTGGAAAGAAGTCTCATAAACCTCTAATTTGATAGGTCATGAGACACATAACTCCTCATATTCTAAGAGATATGATTGTTTGAAATTTACCTTTGAAAAGAGTTTGAACTCGGCTTAGTGCTTGGGGTCCCTAATGACCCTAAATCACTTTTGATACACTTCCTACACTTGGGAATGAACCTTAACACACATGCGCAACTAGGAATCATTCGGTACAATTCTATACACATACAAAGTACGATTCACATTTTATCTTAGAAATTTTTGGAGGGTTATAGTTTCACATATAACTAAAATCAAATTTACCATCTATGATAAATCGAATTGTTTTTATTTACAACTATTTATGGATAATATTGATCTGGAAATCATGTTAAATAATAATATACACAATTTATAATTAATTTAATTATATAAAATAATAGGTAAATTCTTAGTTAGATTATGTTGTATATCTTGATTTAAATAAGGAAAACAAGCTCAAATATGCATCAAATTTGAGAAAAGACTAACTCTTATGTCCTCCGTTAAAAGTTTAGCCCATCTATGTCATTGATATTTGAGAAAAGCCTTATTCATGCCATTATTTTTAACTCCAATTTTGCAATACCATTTTGTATCTCAACAAGACCCCAAACAACTTTTAACACTTTTTAATTGGAGTTTTGGATTAAATGTATTCTTTTTGCTTCTTCTTTCTCAAGAACAACAACACGTGAAGAACATCAAGAACTCCCAAATTTTCAACTTCAATTCTTCACGAAATCACCTCAATAGAAATGATTATAACATAGTATTTTAAGTGTAATGGTTTATAATAGGAACAATTTTTTATCATATTTTAGGTTAAAAAAATGGTCACCAAAATATTAACCCAAAATGTATACCATTTAATATACTCGTTTCATTTTTTAACTAACATATATAAAATTAAAGAGATAGAAGGAAAAAAAAAAATCTACCCATATGAATTAAAACGGAATTGAAGTGAGAAAAAATTCAATAGTAATTGTATCAAATTAATAAGAAATGTGCTAAATGGTAGGAAATCTATTAATTAGATAATAAATTATCACTCCTAAAAAAATTAGCATCAAAATTTAATAAGTCAACCAAAAAAACCGTAACTGACGAAAGAGAAAAATATTTTTACAATAATAAATGTATAATGGTGATTGTATTAAATTAAATAAGAAAGAAAACAAAAGAATCTTTAAATAAAAAAAAAAGTATCCAATTATAATTGTGATGGTATAGTCATTATTCAAGTGGAATGAAATGTGAAGTGACAAAATGCTCTTCCCCTTCATCACACTGTTACTATCAAGCATATGACATGTCTCTTATCTTTGGGTACACATAGTAGAAACTTAAATTTGTTCAAACAGTCTTGAATAAAAAAACACGCAAAATCAGTGAAGAGTAATATTCTTGCATAGTAAAACAGCAATTAAACACAGATATACACATTTACTGAGCTTTTCAACCGTGGAAAATATCTAGTCGAAGGATCAGTCAGTGATCAAAGCAGATAATATCTATGGGGATGATAAAATGACCAAGTGCAATGGACATGAGCATTATAACTTGCCTGCATTTGCCCAACCTTGCAGCTGTTTCGACCTCGAAATTGCATGACAATATACAGCTTCAATTCAGGTGGGAGGGATGGGCTTGCATTAAGGTTGTCCCAGACATGTTAAAATGGGCATATACCTACCATTTCTACTGACTTCTTTATTGCAGAAGACATAACTGGATATGCGACTATGATGACTGAAATGTAGTGTGTCCATCTATTTAGGTGCTAGCGTTATTGGGCAGATTGAGAACGCAACACATCGAGCAGCTTTTGCCAGCATGAACCGCTCATTTTCTGTCAATGGCCTCTCAATCACCTTCATAATATTTGCGTCCTAATTCAAATTAGATACAAAAATTTGTCAGGAAAAGAGACATATGCTAGATCATTAGTAAAACAGAATGTCGCATTATTTTATGCTAATTGGGGAAGGATATTAATGAGAAAATGTATTCATATGTTAAGATGGGAATTAGATGTTTTACTGTTAAAGAATGTCATTTTTCATCCTTTTTAAGGGAAGGATACAAAATTTAACTGACCTTCTTTTGCTGTGGTATGAAAGGCCTGACACTGGCAACATCACCAACAACAATTACATTATTGAGATTTCCCCTTTCATCTCTTTCAGTTGGTGAATTGGTTGAATGCCTCCAGTTTCCACTAATTATGTACTTATATAGGTACCTGATAAACAAAGATAATACTTCATACACAACAAAATATACCAAAGAGTAAAAACAGGAAAATCAATATTAATATCGACAAAGGTACAACTTCAGGGAGGAGAAAGAAGCAGAAGGGTGATCTTTAGATTTGGAAAGGTTGAGGGGAAAAAGACAATTCGTATTGGATAAATGGAACCATGTAACAGAGATTCTAACTGACAAGAATGGCCTATGGCATGCAGGACTACAAATTCTAACCGATTTGCATGTAACTTGACAATGAAACTTCCACTGACTTCAGGTTCAGCTTCCCTAAAATGCTAATATTTGAGAATTTCAAGAATTAGTATATCAGTTCTCTCATCTGTACAGAATCTTGATTAATCATTCTATGTGTTTTCATTGCAAGAACAGCGAAAACAAGTTTGGATCTCTCAAGGCAGAGAAATGCGAACTAATTAGTTGAGATCGGCTTTATGAGATTTTGCTAAGAGGGGGAAGAAGATAAAGATGATATCCAAAGGCATGCGTTCAAGTTGCAATTTGGTTATACAGCAAAAAGAATCATCAAAAAAAGGAAAAAGTACTAGAAAAAGAGACTCCACACTTAAGAAGGAAATCATTATAAAAGCTTGACAATCGCGATGACATGTATGGCTGACAGGAAGAGGCAAAACTTACTTTCCCTGTGAAAGTCTAACTTCAGCCTCAAATCTTGGACCACCTTTGTGGACTGCCTTAATTGGTTCTTTCCAGTTACCTGTAAAATCTCCAACCAGGTAGACATCCTCCCCCTGTTCAAAAATATCATACAAAGAGATACTTACAAGTAAATACCCCAATTTAAAACACATAGGGAAGCAGACAACAGTGTAACACCGAGTATGCAACATTCATTCCAAGAGTCAGTATTGACCTTTGAGGAAAAAGGTCAAGAAAAGAGTGCAACATAAAATCTGGGTTCAGTTTCACTGCTGATTTTCTTATACATTAAAACATCTGAAGACATCACCGACAAGCACACAGAGATGATACAATTGATTACCTCGTGCCCATTCCATACAAATGTTACGGCATGCGTTGCAGGCCCATCATGTGCACCATTTTCCACCATAGCTATGAGATCCCATGTTGCCCAGGCAATGGCTGGTCTGCAACCAATATGTTTTGGATTAAGTAAATCGAGAATGTCAATTGTAAGAAAAGCTAAACAAACAAGAGATAAGATAGGGATCATGACAGTGAGCTAAATAAGATCTTATGGCTACATATGCAAAATGATAACAGCAAACTTTCAAAATGATGATATTTTGTATACATCATGATACACCAGCTGTCTTCCAACCTATATTGCTCAGACTCTCCAAAACTGATGTTGCACCTGTTCCAACACTCACCTGCTCATGTGTGTACTAATACCCATGTTTTACCATTTTGGAATCCAAAGAAATGCGAGTAGAATTTTTTTAATTCTGCCCACGGTAGGGTAAGGCAAATGAAGCCCTTAGCTCAAGCACCTAAATACTAAAGGCCCCAAAAATATGAAGTATTGTATTATTATATATAACATATAATTTATGTAAATATTAACAAAAAGATGTCAATTTTTAATGTTTATTAAAATTTGGTAGAGGTTGTACCATTAGGTGAGTAAATAAGATAAATCTTCCCTTATTAAATTAACTAGTATAATTACCTTCTTATCAATTCTAATTTTTCATCCTGTGCATATAGTTTGTTCTTTTCATGTTTATGATGATTTCCCCAAGGAAAGTGTCCCAAAAGGTTCGAAACTCAGTGGATAATGAACTCACCCATCTACCTTTTTCCACTTAAATACCAGACTTTTATATATGGGAGAGTTTGATATCATGACGTGCACCTAACCCATAGATTACATATTGCGCTCTCACCACTAGATTAAAACCATGTGGCCTTCTTTTGTATATCATTATCATATGGATTTTTATATTTTATTTTTTATGAGAAAAACTATGTCTTTTAAATATATTTTCGTTTTAGGACATCTAGTCTGTTGACCCACCCCTGATTATGTCCTTGGTAACGTGATACACATGCAAGTACTTATCCAGTCAAGGCCTCCCCAAAAGTAAAGAATGGAACTGAAGATATATGAGAATTGGGAGAAGAACCTGTCAGGCTTGCATGAATGCAACCCAGTGACAAAATTATAGGCTGCACGAAGCGAAGTATCTGTCATCCAATGTAGGTAAGCTACTACACAAGCAGGGGATCTATCAAAACCAGTTGCACAAGTCACATAGACTCTGTGGTTTTTCTTCAGCAAGCGTAGAAGAAGACCAACACAAAAAGGAAGTTTCTTTCTCGTGTCAAATGAATCTCCTTCCCTGCAAAAGAAATTAATATGCAGAAGGATTACATAGCAAAACCCAATGTAAAGGAATAAGATAAAGCTCCTTATTTGTTAATCTCAATATGCAAAGAAGATAGTGATAAATGAAACAGGCAAATTGTAAAACTTCTGAAGAGCTAATGGTGCATCTATACAGGCATCACCATCACATTTCCAGTATAACAAAAAGATAGACTTCTCTTAAAGAAGTAAAAAGATAAGAGAGCTCAGGGGGAATGCTAAGGTACTGGATGTATAGAACAGACTGTTAGCTCATTGACGAAACTTGCAATTCAAAAAGTAAACCATTTATTACCTTATGGGATAGTTGATCATAAGGATATTAAACCTTTGGCACGATTCATTGATTTTATTTTTTTTCGGTGGATAAAGGGCCCGCCTTTCTACTCTTCTCCACTTAAATACCGGGCTTCGCTTTGCATGGTGTGGGGCTTGAACCTGCGACCTAAGCCACAAATCCTCCACCTTTTGCCACCTTTGCCACGATTCATTGATTATGTTGGCATTAATTCCCCAATTTTCAGCCTCGATCCCACTCTGAAAATTCACCACAGCAGTGATCCCCTGATGCAGATATTCATTGGGTTAGTTGTAAGTAAATGACCAAGAAACAATCATCCTGATGCAGATGTCTGGGTTAGCGTAAGCAAATGAGCAAGCAAGAATTAATTCTGCAAAGGAACACTGCATAATGGTAGGAAAAAGGTGGGCACAAATGTGTCTCCACACTCATATTAAGATAAACACTAAATATGTTCTCAGTACATCCATCAGCATTCCAGTTTCCACAGCTTTTGCTTGTCATATATATTGATTTCAGAATCAACTACATGTGTCCCAATTTTTATAATCAAACTCGCTTATATTTGTTTAATATGGTCTTGGGCTCTTGGCCTCCTTCAAGAAACTGTCTTCATGCTGCAACTTAAACGTGGGACAACCATACATATTCATGAAAACCACAGCTGCAGTCATTTGCACGCTGAGTTCACCATATAAAACCATTGATTTACTTTCGTTATATATACACTCATTGTTTCTTTTTGACCTGCTACTAGGATCGGTTAAAGATAGCCATGATACTCTCAGTTCTATCAGATAGTGTGCAAACCAAAATTCTATATGGATTGGAAAAGCTAGAGATGTACAAGACATGATTCACAGTATATCAGTTGTATATACTTCATGAAATAGAAAGGGAAAAATAAATTATGTTCAACCCAAAAAGCATAGCCTCACCACATCTGACAGCATTTCCACATGAGATTCCTTTTGTATGCATGATCCCACATATATTTGCTCAGTAATCTGGCAAAGGACACAAGCAATGTACTTCAGAACCAGGAAACAGAATAGTATCTTCTTGGGGATAAAACGTACCACAGCAGTGGATTAAAATGGTTTTCAGCAAAATTAAAAAGAGTAGAATTCCTGGAGCGGTTCACTTTATCTCAAGCAGTTGAATATTAATCATTTGAGTAAAGGAAAGGTTCTGCACAGAACAATCTGAATGTCACACCTTGCTGTAGCGCATACCAAGATCATGATTGTAATACAGTTCTGAACGATCCAATGCCTTTACGTATTCTTCCAGTGGGAAATTCCCATGCGCCCATTCAGAATTTCCCGTGCCTTTCTCAGAAAATATGTTGATAATTGGGCTAAATGGTAATGAGGGGGTCCCGTTCAAAATTTCTTGTTCCCTGATTTGATCTCCATCACTCAGAACATTCCATCCATTTAATGTTAGTAACTTGGGGGTAAATACTACAAATCCGGAGTTCCCTCTGCCCTCACAAGACGTTTGCAAGTTGGACGCGAGTAAATTTTTGTTCCATGTAGCAACGGGAACACGACCTCTATTATATTGAATATCAATATCATCCATAAGATATAGCTGGTGGATAGGAAATGGGAAAGATGGTCTCTCAAGAACCAGGCTACAAGGCCCCGAGTTCTCATTCATCATCTTCCTGCAGAAACCATAGTAAAACACAGTACACTTATTGAAACATCCCACTACTTCAGTCAGAAATGTACTCTTAGCTTAAAATTGGTATAATTTTTACGTTTCATACTCTGTATCGCCAAAGTCTTTGATCTCAATAAGCCCCCCAGATGAAGCGTCACTGGCCTTTTTCAATGTATCACCAACCATTATTATTCTTGATTTCTCAGCATTTCCCTGTAAATGACACTTGCTCAGACTAAGAGATTCCTTCATAACGATAAATTCAATAGAAAATGCGAAAATCTACCAAGATCCAGACAAAACAGTTTTTATAAATTTTATAAACTTGCTGTGAAGGGCTTAATCCACCAGTGTGACGGTAGAAACGGATAATCGCATATTGTAAAATCAAAGCTATTGAAATGTAAGGATGTTAATTGCGAAAACTTACTAACCCCTTTCTTAAGAGCATGAACGAAAACTTTGCCATCAACAGTGAGGGCGAAGCGAATGCCCAGCGGTTTTACAAGTGTAACCATATACTCATTCAAATTCATGTTGAAAGGTGAATCAGAAGATGAAGACATAACAGAAATCGGCCGATACTGTCGTCGTTTAACTGCCGAACTAGCGGTAAACCGACCATCGTTGAAGCACAGCTCTACTCCCCAAAATGACGAGGAAGCCACACATTTCTGCAACTTGTCCGACGAAGAAGACGAGAAGTTACCATCGTTGAAAACTCTGCAATTTGGAAGTTGTAGTGAACACATTTTGAAACAACAATGTGATTGATTGTAGGAAGAAGTAGTGTAATTTTGTGCGAAGGTTCTAGGGACATGGAAGAAGATGATTATATGAGAGATTAGTTGAAGAAGAAGAAATGCCGTTGATCGGAGCTAAGAGTTGAGAGGCAGAGGCCATTACGCACATTACCCGCAACGACACGTGCCTCTCCTGACCTTTTCTATTTGGTGCAACCCACTTTATATTTCACTTCACACTATAATCAGTCAATTTTAATCCCTCCATCCCAATTTACGTCACATTTTTTTTATTTCAAGATTCAAATAAGTTAAAAGTAAACTTTTATTAGGACTTATAATATATTTTTATTTAGTTTATAAATATATAAATTTTATTTTAAATAATTTAAAGATTTTATGCAAGAATTTATAATCAAAATTAAGTTGCAGTTGTTTGACAGAGAGAGTAATATTATTTGAATTTGTAATAGTAAGTTTAATTAATTTGTTTTTGTTACAAATACATTATTATATTATAGATATTTATTAACTATTCTTACATCTTTGTGAACAAGTGTCCAATCAAATAAGTAGCTTGCAATCAGTTTACAAGTCATTTTGCAAGAAATCTTCTCTAATTAACAACTTACAAGTAGCTTTCCAAAGTATTTATGTTCTTCTATAATTATGAAATTATTTCAGTTCGTTGGTATTTCAATTTAAAGTTGAATAATATATGAGTCTCTTTCTACATGTCTCTGATATATTTACTTTATATTCTTTATTTCATGACAGATAGGGGTGTACATTGGTCGGTTCAGTTTTATATATTATCGATTTTTTGGTTTTTAAATACACTAAATCAATAACAAATAATAAGATATTTTTTTATCGATTTTTGATTTATAGATTCTTTTTCATAACGGTTCGGTTTTCGATTTTCGGTTTAACCAATAAGAAAATACTTATAAAACAAATATAAGACTTCTCTAAAAAAATGACGCGACTAGACAATAATGTAATTTTACAAATGCTCATAAAATAGAAACAATAATAGCAAACATGAAAAAAACTATACAAGTGTAACAAAAAGAGAAATTAAGAGGATTATGATTCTTACTTTAGGTTTTGACGTTTTGTATTATGTGAAATGGTGTGCCCAAAGTCACTGTGAAATATGAATTGGAGGCTAAATAGCAAAGACAGTAACTAGTAAGGTATTGACATTAATATTTAATATTTATGTAGGTAAAAGTTGTAAATTACTACAATCTTAATGGATTATCGATTTACCGAATAACCCAATATTAAAAATTAGTATCGAACCGATAACCCAATAATTATTTCTTACAAAACCATTAAAGACCGTTAATCCAATAACCCAATAGCAATCAAGCAATAACACTTTTATGATTGAGTTTATCGGTTGGTTCGATTTTTCACAACCCTAATGACAGGTTATCAGCACAAGAGATTCATACTTTCTTTTCTTAATTAATGTCAAGTTTTTTTAAATTTGAATTTGTTGTCATGCATATAACGGGCAAAAACAACCTATTTTTCATACTTGATATTGAAAGTCATCTTGATGCGAAAGGTCTAGTGGACATTATGTAAGATAAAAATTCAATGGTAAATCAAGACAATTTGGAAAAAATGATATTCGTCCGCCATCACCTTGAGGGGGGCTTGAAACTAGATCAATTTCTAAATAGAAACTGAAATATTTGTGGAATAATTCAAAAGATATTTATGACCACTTGAAGATGGTCGTACTTCTATGTAACCCCTCGAATTTGAAAAGATGGAAAAAAATTGCAACTTTTCCTGGAACTGTTGGCAGTACCAACGAAACCACAGACGGTCCGTGGGATGGTAAACGGGCGGTAGGTGGAGTCATGGATGGCAAGGTCAAAAATTCCTACAATTATCAAGTCCAACACTTTTATACGATTCACCAGGTCGGTCTGTCATCCAATACGAGTCGTAAATAGGTCTCTTAGGTGATTGTCAGACTTAGTGGGACTTTAAGAAATTTCAACTGGACTCACGGAGGCCATGTACGGACCGTAGGTTGACCAACGGACTGTACATGGGTCCCCTCAGTCAAGGGCCCAAGAAACAAGCTTCTAGACCCATCGACGGTCAACCAGGACGGTCTGTAGGTGGGCTCACGAACCGTACGTCCCCACCGTTGACGGAGGTCAACAGTTATTTTTAGAAGGGATTTTGAGTCTTTTCCTAATTATTCTAACTCATTACTATGTCGTTTTACTTTCTATTATAGACCCTATATAGACGTTTTTACCCCCAAATTACCCAATTGAACTCATTCTTCTAAATTGTCAAAGTTGATCAAAGTTCCTCTCCAATTTTTTCTCTCTATGAAGAAGAAGAAGGGGGCTAGGGTTTCAAGGTCAAGTCTCGAATTCACCATTGATTGCAAGTTATTGGCATCAAGGTATGATAGTATTCACCTATGGAGTCCTTTCCTCCATAGGGTTCCTAAATTCTCCAATTTTGTAAGGTAGAAAGTCCAATGGAAGTTAGGGTTTTTACACAATCTCATGGGTTCTTTTCAATTTTGATTTGATTAATTGTTTTATGTCTTTTTATGCATGAATTGAAGTAATTGCATGTTTCTAAGTTGAATTCCATGAAACCATTTGAAATCCATGATTTCTAGACTATAGTCATATGAACAAACTTTTGAACTTTGAAAGATGAATTTATGAAGATATGCATGTTCTTCATGAAGTTGATGAAAATGATTTAAGATATTTTTGAGAGTGAAGCATCAATGTTATTTTTGTGAAAGAATCTCTCACATACACATGAAAACATGATTGTGAAAAGATCTCTCACGTAAGGTATTCACAAGGTTGAAAGGTTTTCTCACCTAAGATGAATCAAGTTAAGGAGCTATTCTAATGATAAGATAAGCGGTGATTACCCATGTCATCTAATGATAAGACAAGTGGCCAATACACATATCTCATGAATGTTGACATAAGTTAAGACTAATTACTATTTCGTGGAATTTATGCTTAGCACCGAGTGGACAAGTGGCGAATACCCATGTCCCATAAGCTATGTGCCAGTATCACACGACCCAAGGTACCCCCTAGGCGTAACATGACGTATAGGACCCATAGAGGCCCCATACAATCCACTTAGCATTCATAACATAGGAAATAGAACGAAAGAGATAAAGAACAACATTTCAAGTCCAAATCATTTTATAAAAGTAAAGCGGAAGTCTAAACGTTTGTCTCATTAACCATCGAGTACATAAGAATGAATTTTGGGCCTAGAACATACATCATGTCCAAAATCTGAAAGTAAGAAAGACATTGAAAACAATGAAGATCCGTCCTCGAAGAATGAGGACTCACCAAAGCTTGGAATCTCTTAAGTCAACCTCCAGCCATGAAACTGAGAACCCTGAATGTCGGACCCTACATTTGGGGAAATGTACGCAAGAGTATGCGTTAGTAAAAAATATGTACCAAGTATGATAGCCAAGCATATAAACATTTAAGTCATGCTAAAATAGGACATTTCATGACATGAAATGACCAAGCTAAAACGTGATATAAAAAGGATTAGAAAACATAAGTAGTAAAACCATGGTCAATGCAAGATAACATCTTTAAGTTCTTTGAATACATGTGAGATACTTCTTGAAGTAACCTTAGTTCATTATTATTGTGGGAAGTAGCCTTAACCGACATAGAGACCATGTGAGCTATAACATGATCCCCAGTGTCTCACACACCGAAAGGGTTGTCCTACTTGCCAATGTAAGGACCATGAACTTCTAGCTTAGGTGGATCCACTAGCTAATGTCTATCTAGACAATCATCCTATGGGTAACATATGTAAGGGATAAGGAGATTGCTTATAGAAACCCGACCTCTACTCATGGGAAAGCTTCCATCTCAATATCCTCTCGGTACTAAGCATAAATCCTACAGAATAGTAATTTTCTTACTTGTTCTCATTATCCATGGAAGGGCACATCATCTTGCCAATCCAATCTAGGTCATAAGTCATAAGTCATAAATCATCCATGGAATGGTATCATTCAATAACCAATCCAAGCTAGGTTTCATTAGGATAGCTCCTTATCTTTGATTCATTTAGGTGAGAAGAACTTTTAACCTTAGAACCTTTACTATGTGAGAAAGTTTTTCACAATCATGCTTTCAAGTGTATATGAGAAAACCCTTTCAACAACACAACAACAACATTATCATTGATACTTCACCCTCAAAGTATCCTTAAAATATTTTACATAAATTTCATAAGAAGATGCTTAATTTCATAAACTCTTCATTCATAATCCAAAATCCACATGATATCATCATAATTTGGAAAACATGGGAATTACATGGGTTCATGGGGAATCATCACAAAACCATAAAATTTCTTCAATTCATGCATAAGAGATCATAATTCCATCAATTAAATCAATAATCAATAGAACCCATGATATAAAAGAAAAACTCAATTGGGGATTTCTAACTTTGAAAATAGAATTTGGGAACTCCATGAATGGGATCCATGGATGAAAACTATAATACCTCAATGCCAAAAGCTTGCCTTCAATGGTGGGATTGGAGACTTTTCTTGAAACCCTAGGTTGAACCCTTCTTCTTCAAGTTTCTAGAGAGATAAATATTTTGGAGAGGAAGAACTTGATCTTCTTTAGTAAATTTATGAGAATGACTTGAATGGGTAAGTTTTGGGGTTAAGGTCACTTATATAGGGATTCTAAGTAAAGGAAAAACGACATATAATCAAGATAAAATAATTAGAAAAAGACCCAAGTGTCCTTAAAGTCACTTATATAGGGATTCTAAGTAAGAGAAAAATGACATATAATTAAGATAAAATAATTAGAAAAAGATCCAAGTGTCCTTAACTTACAGCTGACGCGAACCTCTAGATGGAGGCCCACACGAGCCGTCAAGGACTTCACTGGCCGTAGTGGCAGTCGTGGTCTTTGACCAGTGGCTTGGGGAAAAACTCCTTGTGGCCTTGACCCTCCACACCTACCTTGATAAGCCATCTGGCTCTTCACGAGCCATCTGAGGGCTCGTGGGAGGAGGCTGCCTTGGGGAGCACACTACCTATTCCTTCACGGGCACCACCACGAGTTGTGGTGCCCTTCACGAGGCATATAAGGGCTCGTGGGAGGGGAACCCATCTTGGCTAACCACTTGAGGGCTTCACGAGCATCACCATGAGTCGTAGTGCCCTTCACGGCCTGTGAGGGTCTCCATGAAGGGTGCCTTGTCTCTGTGGAGGGCTAGTGATGTAACATCTCGCAACTAGAAAGAACTAGAAAGAAGTTTAAAATCTGGAAATAGTTATTTTTGGAAAGTATAAGGAAATCTGGAAAATTTTAAGTTAAAGTGAGTTTTTGGTCAACTTCAAACGCCCATAACTCCTAGCTCAGGATGAGTTAGGTGTAGTTCCAGATATGGTTGGAAAGCTCTTCGAATGATCTTTCCAACGCTGCCAAGTTTGTGAAAATGGCATAGAGTCGTCAAAAATCCTACACTGATGTTAGGAGAAGGGCGTTAGAGTTCGAAGTACATGATTTGGTATATTTGAAAGTTTCACTAATGAAGGGTGTTATGAGGTTTGGTAAGAAGGGGAAGCTTAGTCCCAGGTATATTGGACCTTATCGTATAGCCAAGATGATTGACAATGTAGCTTATGAGTTGGAGCTGCCACAAGAATTAGCAGCTGTTCATCCGGTATTTCATATCTCCATGTTGAAAAAGTGCATGGCCGATCCTTCATTGATCATACCAACTGAAAATATTGGGATCAAGGATAGCTTATCTTATGAGGAGATTCCTGTTCAGATTCTAGATCGCCAAGTTCGCAAGTTGATAACAAAGGAGGTAGCATCAGTCAAAGTCCTTTGGAGGAACCAATTTGTTGAGGAAGCTACTTGGTAAGTTGAAGAGGACATGAAGAAGAGATATCCACATCTCTTTGAATCCGAAGAAACTGCAGATCAAGGCACTAATTTTCTTCTTAGTGCTCTTTAACTTATGAGTGAGCATGTTGTTTGATTGCATTTGCTTGTTGGGTGTTTGAATTTGATGTTACACCTAAGCCTAATAAGAGTAATCTCATTCGAGGACGAATGTTCCCAAGGGGGAGATATTGTAACATATCACAACTAGAAAGAACTAGAAAGAAGTTTAAAATCTGGAAATAGTTATTTTTGGAAAGTATAAGGTAATCTAGAAAATTTTAAGCAAGTTAAAGTGAGTTTTTGGTCAACTTCAAACTACCATAATTCCTAGATAAAGATGATTTAGGTGTATTTCCAGATATGTCTGGAAAGCTCTTGGAATGATCTTTCCAACGCCGCCAAGTTTGCGCGATTCCAAGTTCGGATGAGTGAGTTATGCTCTTTGGAAGTTGAGCTGTTGGATTAAGGAAATGTCCAATCCGGAATTTTAAGGGGTATTTTAGTCTTTTCATTGACCTTTTATTTTAATCCATTTTTAGGAATTTAATATGGGTAAAATCATATTTTAGTCAGTTTTAGAATTTGGGATTTCACGCTAGGGCTAAGGAGAAAGGAGAAGAGGAAACAAGAACGTTCAAGATTGCCGAAGTTTGGCTTGTGAAATTCCGGGGGTAATCCCTACAAGGTATGTGAGATCACATAGAATTGGGTTAATTCTCCCATGCGCCAAACATGATTTATTTCAGCGAATTTAAATTCTTAAAAGCTTAGAAATTGGGTTCTTGAATGGGTTGTTGAAGTTTCATTAGATTTTTGTTTTGTTGAATTCGTTAAGGAGTTGTTTGATCCTAATATGTGATTTTATGTTCGATTTTGAGTAGAATCTGATGTACTTTGAACATTTAATCAATTCTAAGTGTTGGGTAAAAGAACCCACTGAGTTTAGAGCTTAAAAACGAAGAAGAAGATTTTGTCGGACGAAATCTGGCACTGCCTATGCGTCGCGGAGCTGGTTCCTAGATTTGAGAATTTTTGGTTCGCGTCGCGGAGCTGTCACGGAGCTTTCTGCCTCAAAAGACATTTTTAAAACCAAAATTTAATTATGCCTCCGCGTCGTGGATCCACCTTCAAATATTGACTTTCGGTCTTTTCTCATGTTTAGCTATCTACAATCATTCCTAAACATCATGAGATCTTTCCAATCACAAATCTTAATCCTTGAATCCATAATTCAATTCAAGGATCAGTTATGAGTCAAGTCAAGAGAAGTCAAGAGTCAAGTAAGAGAAGTTCATTTCAAGTTTTCATAAGTCTTTTACAAACTTTTTAACTTTGTTTTAAGACTTAAGTTTTGAAGTTGAGTAAAGAGTAAGAGAAAAGTTCATTTTCTTTAAATGATATATGGGAACTAAGTATTCCCAAGAGTAAATATTTTCACATTTAAGATGAGAGGAAACTGATATTTCCAAAAGAGTTTTGAACAGAAAAAGAGGAACATTGATTCCAAGAGAGATTTTAAGCTAAGTTTGAGTAATTATCTCAAACCAGAGAAGAAGTTGTTTTAAAAACATATGATCTAAGTATATTTTGGGAGTAGTATTGAGCACCTATATGGGGATGCGATTTCATATTAACTCAAGCCCCCATAAACCATGTAGCAATCATGGGCAGAAAAAGGGTCATACTTTTTAGATGATTTCTTAGTGCTTTTCCGCATAGACTAGTGGATCCACTTAGTAGTTCAGGTTCTATACCGATGGAAAGGTATAGGACGGTCCTTGGCAATGTAAGGTAAAATATTGTACCATCACTTAGGCTCATAGTGATGGTTGTCGGTTAGAGAAACTCCCACATAAGTTATTGTACTTTTATATACATCAGTTTATTGTATTTTTACATATATTTCAGAGTTATGTTGTATCCTTGTATATACACAGAGTTGACATCATATTTTTAAACAACTTTTATTTATATTGCACTTGTTTTAAACTGCTTTATATTGAAATGAGTTCAGTTAAGTATTCATGAGTTGAGAAGAGTCAAGGTAAGTGTTTCTTTCAGATTCCCTTTCAAGCCTATGTTGTTTTAGCATTCCAACTCGCATACTCGTACATTCAATGTACTGATGCCAGTTGGGCTACATCGTCTTATGATGCAGACGCAGGTAATCAGGATCAACATCCAGCGCCTCATTGATCCAGTTTGAGCATTCATAGTCTGTTGGTGAGCCTCCTTGCATTCCGGAGGACTCTTTAATTCGCTTTCTAGTTTAGTTCATTAGGATGTTGTGGGATTTTTCCCAACATCCATCTCAGTTGTTTTAGAGGATTCATAGACAGTTAGTAGTTCAGTAGTCTTTACATTATCATTCTTATGTTAAAGACTTGGGTTGTCATTTTTGGCCAAGTTGAATGTTTGATTCTTTTAACATTCTAAGTTATATTATTTAGTTGTTTCAGTTAAGTTAAGTATTATTGATCATTATAAGTATGCATATTGTCTTCCGTCGATTTAAGTAAGCCAGGCCAAGATTTTTCTTGGGGCCAGCAATGGTCTTCGAGTGCCAGTCCCACCCAGGGTGTAGGTTCGGGGCGTGACAAGTGACCTCCATCTTGACTCTCTTTTCTTGATTTTTTGATTTTGGGATGTTACATTATCTTCCCCTTGGAAACATTTGTCCTCAAATGAGATCCTAGATATCACATGAAGAAAAGAACTCTAAACTAGCAATCCATCATGCATGCAATCACATAAATCACATATCTGAGGAGGAAACATCAACTCCGCGCTAAATCAGTTCAAAACATTATATCATGAAGTTTATATGGAACTCATACTCAAATGCAAATAAACATGTAAAAATCAATCAAATTGACTCATTTTCTTAAACTTGAGCTTTTTCATAATCATGAATAATTGAGAAAATCATAACAAGTTTGTTTGGAAAAGTATATTTGGTCAATTGTCAACCAATTGGATGACATAACTCTATAAGAATTGAAGCTTTGTTTTATGATTGATTGATGATTACATGAACTAACATGCAATCCATTATCATCTCTAAGTTCTTCAATATTCACATTTTTATAATGTAAATAGTAATATTAGAGAGGGGAAGTTCATAAATCTTCACAAAGTATTGAAGCACAATGAATATAGATAATATCATTTCAAGACATTTAAATTTATAACACCAAGATTTTTGATAGTGCTATATAAGTATATCATCCTCGTACAATAAGAACAATAATTTGCAAATCTCAATAATACAAACCTCACAATTAAGTGCAACCTTCATTTTGTAAGACTGTAAGTTCACCATTATCATCTGCATTGATGTCTCTGCTTTCACGATCAATCGTTGCCTACTAAGTGCCATGTAAAACTTGTTGGGCTGTTCTTGAAGTGAAACACCCAAGAAATTTTGGGGAAATTCTGACACATTTGCTTGTTCTAGTAAAAGAAGAAAAATCAATCAACAATC
>JAJOOO010079668.1:0-13164 GCA_029582685.1 Solanum piurae
TAGGATCGAATCCTTATTCAAGGTTGGGGTTGGGTCAGGTCTTTGGTCATGTTGGGTCTCGGGTTTAAGTCAGGATGGGTTTCATCGGGTGAGGGTCGACACGAAGGCTACCCTCAACGGATAGTAGGGGAGGGGTGGACCTGGAGAGCCCAATCCATTTTAAATTGGTATAACTTACATAAATCACATTGTGTGAAGAGTAAATTACATCATATCCCTACTCTTTTTCTAATTACAATAATCCCTTAAAATTTGTACCTTCCGGATACATAAGTCACCATCCGGATACATTGATTTGATTTAAGAAGAATCTTTCTGTTGCGCTAAAAAGGGGGAAAAAATCTTGTGTTGCGCTTAAAAAGGAAATGAAACATAAAATTAAATATCAAATTCATAAATCATGCAATAACGTTGTTTTCACTTCTAATCAATCTCTCTCAAAACATAACAACTTAAAAAAAAATCAAATTTCAAATTTCTTCTCCAAAATTGTCAAAAATCTTTTCAATTTTGATTCAAAATCATTAAAAAAATTGAGTTGATACATCATGAATATCTCTATTTTGTTGAGACATTCAATAAAATGAGAAACTGAGGTGAGTTGAATCAGCCATTGCAGCTTGAAAATCGATGAGTTGAGAAAAATCTGGAGATTTGAGACATCACAGAGATTAGCGTTGCTTTATCCCTATACAATTGTTTGAAGATCCTCTCTATTTTTATTCAAAATTGTCAAAAAAATTTGAGATTCAAAATTCTTCTCTCAGTTCATCGAGGATCCTTTCAGTTTTGATTCAAAATTATTGGGAAAAAAATGAGATTCAAAATTCTTCTCCCGACTCATCGAAGATCTGTCAATTTTTTTGAGAAGATACATTATGAATATCTTCATTAGTCTATATTTGGAGGTGAAGAAACATGAGAGGGAATCTGTAATATATCTACTATACATTGATACAACACACAAAAAGGCTGGAGAGATGTTGTGTAGTTGATTTTTTGATTTGTGATCTCGAGATGTTGTGTAGTCGATTTTTTATAAATAGTTGTATCATTGGTTATTGTAATGTATTTGGTACATGTTATAAGATGGTTATAAAATTGTGTCGCTATGTGTTAGTTTGTTGTTACATAATTATCATAATTTGATACATAATAAAGTAGTCAATATTGTCACTGTTATGTATCATATACCTATTAAGGAACTGATACATAGTGCTCTAATTATAGAACATTATGATTTATATATCAAGATTATTAGTAGATACTATATACATATACATAGCCTTCTAAGTTGGATAAGACTGAACAAACATTAAAGATCGTGGATACATAACACACAACTGATTTGGTACTATATCTATATAGGCTTTTAAATTTGAATAGAATTGAAGATACATTGTAGAACTTGATACATATAAATGATACATTAGGTAGTGTTTATGTATCAAGTACATTTATATTGAGCAGGATAAACACTACTCAAAGACTGAACAACATTGGGGGCTATGTATCAATACCTTAAATGTGAATATGATACACTTAAAAAAAAACGGATTTTTTTTTAAAACAACAATATTTTAGCCTTTAGTAGGACTCCTTAACAATAGTTTCACTATTTATTTAAAATGACAATATTTTAGTTTGTTAAGGGATGAGTTATGTATTTATTTTACTTTGATTAATTTGAAAGAATACAAATAATTAATAACAGAATAGAGAAAATCATGGAACAAAAAATTTCAAAAAGGAAAAAAAGATTTTAAATATAAATCAGTTACGTTTTGAAAGAGCATATGTTGCCATTTTTTCTTTCGAGAGTTTTTTTGTCTTGTTCTTAAGAATTCCAAAAAAAAAATTGCAAAAAATAGTTTTGTCTTCCGAATCATTCAATTGATAATTTTTAAAGCTTCTTCGAGTTGAATTCGGCATATTCTTGAAACAGAGGTTTTCAAAATTCACGACTATAATTTCGGCAGTTTCATTGAATTCAAGAAATTTTGACATTAGGTATTTCTGTTTTTGTCGATTATTTAATTTGTTTGGATGATATATTCGTATATCTCAACTATAATAGTGGGTTGATTTTTTCCGAATGAAATCTTTGTATGGTTTGATATTTTTAGCTTTTTTTTGGATGTTTTGTATCCAAACATGATAGAACGATTGAAAGTGCTTGATATTTTTTAGTTTCGTAGCTGTTTTCTTTTTATTTGAATGCGTACAATATTTTTGTATCAATAATTTCGTCAGTTTCATTGAATTCAAGAAATTTTGACATCAGGTATTTTTGTTTTTATTGATTATTTTATTTGTTTGGATGATATATTCGTACATCTCTACTATAATAGTGGGTTGATTTTTAATTTTCTGATTAAATCGGTGAAATCTTTGTATGGTTTGATATTTTTAGCTTTTGTTGGATGTTTTGTATCCAAACTATGATGTAGAACGAATGAAAGTGCTTGATTTTTTTGAGTTTCGTAGCTGTTTTCTTTTTATTTGAATGCATATAATATTTTTTTATCCCATTATGTTAATGTAAACAGTAACAATATGAGATTTTTGTATCCCTTTTTTTTTTTTTTTAATGTTTTGTATCTAAATTATGACGTAGAACAAATGAAATTGCTTTTTTTTTTAGTTTGGAAGCCGTTTTTTTATAATGCATACAATATTTTGTATCCCATTAAGTTAATGTAAATAGTAATTAACAATATAGGGATAGAGTCATAAAAATTATGTGATTTACTGAACATAGTACAACTAGGGATTAAAAATCATAAAGTAATTAAGAATTGTATACCAATATTTGTTGCCTTGTAGTAAGTTATGGATACAATTAAATATTGGATTCAATTTGTTGTAGTTGAGCTAAAAGGTGAAATCAGATCAGTATGTATTGAGTGTGTGTTCTATATTTTTTATTTTTGAAGCTAGTTACCTGGAAGGTCAACCAAGAAGTATCGTGACAAGGCGTACATTGAGCTATATGGAAAGAAGAGCAAGAATTCTTGCAGTACTTGTGGGTTTAAGGGAAACAATAGGCGTTCGTGTAGAAATGGACCGCGTATTGTTTAAAAGTTAATGATGCTTGAATTTTATATCTTATTAGAGTGGAATTGTTTCCCAATTTCTAATGCCCTTTGTTTTATATATTTATTTGTTTGGAATTCTTTGAATATGTGTTCAACCGAAATGTATTCATATTCATGTTATGAATTTATTTTATTTTTGTGTATTTAACGTGTAATTACTTCAAAGTGTAATTGCAAAATTATATGAGTCACAAATTTAAATTATATAAAAAAGGGAATACAATGTAGATACCTAAAGATATGTATAGCTTAAAATACAAAAAAATATTGGTATAGAACTATAATGAATACAACTCTTTTGGCATTCTAGTTTAAGAAAAAAAATATAAATAAAAATTAGTAATAAAATAAAATGATATTGAAAATACATTTTTGGTGAAAACATAAAATATATAATAAGTTGTATTCAAACTAAATTGTATTTATATTTCAATATCCATTCTTGTTATATTATTATTATTTCACTTTAAAATTGTAGTTACTATTTCTCTAGATCAGTTTATATTCCAAAAATCAGGATGTATTTCAATATCAGTTTGTATTTCAAAAATCAGGATGTATTTCAATATCAGTTTGTATTTCAAAAATCAGGATGTATTTCAATATCATTTTGTATTCCAAATGCTAAATGAATACCAAATAAGTTTATATTTTCCTTCTAATAATGTATTCATCGCAATTTTATATATTATGTTTTCATCAAACTTATATTGCTTTAACAAAATAAAATACAAAAATATGTCTTCCTAATACAGTTATGATTAAAATTGTAGAGAGTATACACATGAATACAAAAAATGTCTTACAAAAAATAAAATATAACAAATATCTTACTAATACAGTTATGATTAAAATACAAAAAATGTCTTACTAATATAGTCATGAGGGAAATTCCCCAAAACTTGGGTAATACACAAATCAAATGAGGAAAATTCCCCAAAATTTTGAATATTATTTGCTATACCTCGAGTAATTCTGATTGATTCCGTCACTGTAGACAATCAGATGCTTTCCCCAAAATCTAAAACCCTAAAAGCAAATTTCGATATTATCAAATATATATGTACTAAAAATCAAACAAAAACATATAAATGAATTTTTAGATTCTACTAAATATGAAAAATTAAAACAAAATCACAAAAAAAATTGAAATTTTTTATTTAAAAGACTAAAAATATGAAATACATAATTATTTGATGAATATCTAAAAAAATCACATAAAAATATAAAAAAAGTGACTGAAAATCCATTATATATACAATACGGAATATACACCATAATCGGTGATTTTAAAAAGCAAATCAAAATAAATCTTAGTAAATAATGAAAATTACCTTTGCCAATCGAGAAATTTCTTGAATTAATATAGAGATTTCGTTTAACAATCGAAAAATTTCTTGAATTAAAATAGAGATTTTGTTGAACAATTTGTGAGAACCTTGAAGAAAGAGAAGTTGGAAAATGTGAAAGATGGGGAAAAAAAAACGTGAAAGGTGAGGAAATAAGGGTAATGGGTAGTGGTGTAATTATTTTTTTCTTTTTAAACGGATATTGGTTTAGAATTTGGTCCAATATAGGACTGTTTTGATAAATAAAAGGAAATTTAAATAATAAAATCTGAATACAAATTATTTTCTAAAATATTGTCATTCTGACATTTTAAATAAATATTTTAAAGTGTTGTTGTTTTGACTAATTATGTTAGGTATTATGACTTGATTGCTAATTTTTCCTAAAACAAATGCTATTGCATATGTGATGTATCGAAGTAGTGATAACACTAACAAAGTTCAATTTAAGAATTAAAATAAATGAGATACATTGAAAAGCTGCAAGTTTGATAGCGATAGCCGTGTAACGACAGATCCAACTTTCCCCTCTTTGTTTGGGCATTTTTCCAATAGTAGATTTAGAACTTGAGCATGCATCCATTTTTTACTTTTTCGCTCTCAAATTCTTCATGATAAATGAGCCGTTTCGTTGTTTATATCTATTTTTTATGAAAGTTTTCATCATCAACATCCATATGTATTAGAAATTTGTGGATGAAAAAGTTAAAAATAATTTTTTTTAAACGATAATTCAAGAACTGAAAAGAAAAAAAATTGATGAAAAAATAGTTCTACCTCTTTAGGAACTTGAAATTGATGAACGGGAGAGAGAATAGATTTAAAATTTTAAAATAGAGTGATGAAGACAACTATTGATGATTTCAGGCGTGAAAATAGGAACAAAAATCGTTGGGTTAGAGGGTTGTGAGTTATGTATCTAGAAAAGGAGAGAAGTAGAGTAGAATAGAGATTTTTGTATGAAAAGAAAGATTGAGTAGCTAAGTAATTTTTCCTTTAAAGTGCTCATATCAACCCAACTTACCCATTTGTGATTTGACATCCCTAAACTCTTTAAGTTACTAGTTTCTAGGTACGTGCGCCGCGCGTGTAGCCAATTGTACCCATTACTATAAACTCTTAGTATATGACAATCGTGCTCCACATAAGTCCTGAGACATCTTATTACACGCGGCGCGCGTGTAGCCAAGTGTACCCATTACTATAAACTTATAGTATATGACAATCGTGCTCCACATAAGTCCTTAGACATCTTATTATAATGTTTGACTTGCAAATGTTAAGTATTTATAGGATTTATGTTGCACTAAAAAGTATAAATGATGGTGGATATAGGAAGAATTTTCACCAATTAGTGTTACATAGATAATTGTTAGAGTAAGAGTGTTTGTTTGAAAATTAAAATAGTTATCTAATTTTATATGGATCATTGATAATGAACTTTATACTTTATGATCTCTTTATTATTAATTAAAGAGGCAATATACTAATTCATGAGATAATGAACTAATCATAAATGCATGTATAGTCACTCAACATATCTATCAAATATTTCATATTGTCCATGTAAAACACAAATGATCTGGCGTATAATAAAATATCTAAACTTTCATTGAGATAATTTTTAATTTCATTTGGAAATAAGAAATATAATATTGTACATATTTTACGCCAATAATTATATAAAGTCTAAATAAGTATATCTATTTAATTGTAATCTAGACACAAATTTCTTTATATAACTAAGCAGAGAACATATTTAACTAAAAAGGAATAAGAAAATAATACATTATTAAAGAACATTTAAAACTAATACAAAAATCACTTACAAATGATCATCACTATAAGCACTTTACATAAAATAGTACAAATAATTCATTATTTTGTTGTAATTCATACAACATGATAAAAAAAAAGGTATTATTTCCTTCCAAACATTCTTTACAATTAATCAATCAATCATAATGTCTTCGATCCAAATACTACAATAATGTTATTGCCCTTAACAATTTTACAAAGATTGATGACAACTTTTCTTCTACGGTCTATGATTATGACCAGAAAAGAAATCAAAAAAGAAGAAAAAAATGATATACCAAAGATGAGAAAATGGATCTTAATTTATAAGAGAGAATTGACATTAACATACTTTAATCAGAAGATTAGATATGAGATTTGTAAGTTCATTTTCCTTTCTAGGTGACTTTAAATAGGAAAACCTTAGGTGAGGGGAGTTCATGAAAGGAAAAAAAAATAAAAAAGGCCCATCAGTTTCCTACTTAATTATGTAACATTTGGTCTTCACCTTTAATTCATTGAACAATATAATTAGGAGTCTTTTTGTCTTCTTGATAATAATTACTTATAACAATTTAATATTAATTCACCATACAACATGAATAAATTGTAATTGAAAGAATTTGCTAAATTTGATATTGGCTTAATGTGTAACTCTTCCTTGTAGTAATTAAAATTTACTATTTACTATTTAATTAACAATTTATTAGATGATTAATAGTATTTGTATTTGATATAGGGACAAAATGATAATCTAATTTTTGCCTAACATTCTTCCCACTTTTAGTATAATATGATATGATATGATATGATATGATGATATGATGTATGATATATGATTATTAATTTCTTATTATATACATATAGATTATAGATGATAAGTATTATTATTAAATTAGATATTTTAATTAGGAATTAATCTAAGGAAGTGCAAAAGTCATTAACATGTTAATTAAAATGAAACAATTTAATATTTAAATTAAATAGTTAAATATTTATAACATTTAATTTATAATAGGGATAAAATCATAATTCAACTTTTAACTTTTTTTGTTCCCACTTATGGTAATACCAGTTTTGAGCACGTGCGTTGCACGTGTATTCGATGCTAATAGTTTAAACTTCTTAAAACATTAGAAATAACACCAAAACTGAAAGTGAAGGATATATGCTCAATTGATGAATAGTTCAATCGATATTCACTATCATCACAAAGTACATCACACCAAAAGTTAATATCAAATGAAGTTGAAATGATCCCCTTAGTTTTAAGAAAGAAAGAAAGTTCCTTCAACATTGTATTCTATTACTTTGATAACTACTACTATAATTAGCAATTGTATACAGTCAACAAATTGTATAACGTTTTCTTGTATAATGCTTTTCCTCTATCAAAAAATATTCGACCTAAATGATATTTCAACGACAAATAGTGTGGATATGAGCAACAACACTAATGGTTACAAATACGTCAGGCCCGTCAAGTAGTTATTGTCAGATGAAAGTAGTGTTTGTTGAAGTTGTATCAACTTAAAAGAATTAATTTAATATATATAAATCATAAGTGCATGTATAAGTATTTACTTATATGAGTCATTTAAACTGGAAATTTGGTAGAAAATATTAGTTGAATAATATTGTATATTGTATTATAAAATATAATATGACAATAAGTCAACATCAATGTATTTTGTGTGAGCATGAAACACCATATAAAAAATAAATTCATCTTTCAAATCAATCCTTCTCAAATTCAAGTGTACCTAGATATCACCATCTCGACTTCTTCTTCCCCATGCAGTCCATCTACCATTTTTGGATCTATGTTTTTTATCTTTTAGTTTTTTGTTGCATCTCAAAATCCATAGACTTCTCAAAGGAAGATTATGATAGATAATGTAAGTGAAGAAACTAACATAAATTAGTGTATTTTTATTGAAAAAAAAGATTAATAATACACTAAGCAGTGAATTTTTACAAGGAAGTAGTACCATGTAGTGTTCTATCTTCTCACTTCAAATAGGGATATTAGTGACCAAAGGTTAAAACCTATAGAACGTTACTGACTTGTTGAGTTAATTCCTGCAAAAAAAAAAAATAGTGAAAATTGTGCCTTATGCGGTGTAATATAATATCGGAAATAAATCATCTCCATGCCATCTTTTGCCAAAGTCTTCTGTTCTATAGTTCAAAGTACACTTCTTGTGCCTTGAACTCACTCAACCTTAAATTGCCAAATTTAAGAGCATATATATAATTTGATATGGTTGAAATAATACAACAAATGTGGGGTGATTGAAGAGATTTAAGGTGTTATAAATATTTGTAGAATTTAGTATAGCCATTTAAAGTGCAAGTTGAAATTGATCGACAATGGACCTATTTGAATGACTTGATTATTGCATATATGGAAAATGATTGTCCAAACCTGTAAATTTGAGCATCTAAATATAGTTAGTAGGTAGACTGTATAATAAATTATAACTTAAAGCTAGTAGATGCAACTTATAGTAATTCAAAAGGTCATAGCAACTGAATTTTAACATTTTCGTCGAGTAAGAAGAAAAAAACAGCAATAAAAAGTTTTGAAATATGTTCATTCAAATCAATAAATAAAAGTAGTGACATAAATAATTTTTCATACTATCTCTAAATAAATGAAGTATGATCCTTACATATGCAGCAAATGTTGCTGGCTGACCAAGTAAACCAAATCAAAAGAGCAATGATTGCTTCATGGAAAGAAAATATAGTGCACAGCTTACAAAAAATATGAAAAAGGCTAAAGTCAAGTGAGAATCATCTATGAATATAACATTAATAGTAATGTCAAAAACTTAGGCCTTTTTATATAAATTCTATAAAGAGAATATTTTTCCACCATTAATCCAGGGAATTTGAAAAGACCAAAAATGAATGATATTATCATATGAATAAATTAATATCAACCCTTCCTCTTCTTTTAGTTTTAAACCGGTAGTAATTACAATGACATCATTGTCTTTTCATGTGATGATAATATCAGTAGTATTAATTATTATAAACTTTTATTGTTTAATAATTTAATATTTAATTAATTATACATTTTATGAAGAGATTTTTGGATTATTATTATTATTATTATTAATTTATTATTATATACATATAAATTATAGATGATAAATATGTATTAAATTAGATATTTTAATTAGGAATTAATCTAAGGAAGTGCAAAAGTCATTAACATATTAATTAAAATGATGCAATTTAATATTTAAATTAAATAATTAAATATTTTATAATATTTTAATTTATAATAAGGGTAAAATCATAATTCAACTTTTAACTTTTTTTGTTCCCACTTATAGTAATATATATATATATATATTTGTTCCCACTTATAGTAATACTAGTAAAGAAAGCCCGGGCGCTGCCCGGGCCCAACATTAATAAAGTTATATTGTTACTCTCTTCGTCCCATATTAGATGAGAATCTTACTAAAAATACTTTTTTCATATTATTTGAGCACTTATTAAATTAGGATAGAATTAATTAATTCTTTTCCATTTTACCCCTACAATTAATATGACCATTTCTATATTGTATGTGTATTTTTTGTAACTCATTTCAATGTGCACTGATATAAACAAAGGGCAAAATGGTGAAGTCTTCCAATGTATTAATGATTTCTTAATCACCGTGTAAAGTTGGAAGTGCCCATCTAATATGCGACGGAGGGAGTATAGTTTATGTATTGTTATAAAATTAGTAAAGATTGTTATAACAAAGAGCAAAATGGTGAAGTCTTTGAATGTATTAATGATTTCTTAATCACCGTGTAAAGTTGGAAGTGCCCATCTAATATGGGACGGAGGGAGTATAGTTTATGTATTGTTATAAAATTAGTAAAGATTGTTATAATATATTTTGCTCATAAGTGAGCTAATATAGAAACTTATTTGTCATTTGTCTTTTTAATTTCAATTTTAAATAGCAAATAAATGTAGCGATAAGATTGAGGGTAGAAATGAAGCATATCTTTCTAAATTTAAGTAAAAATAAACAGAGTACAAGTAACATTAGGGTTATCGATAGGACGATTCATTCGGTTATTTTAAAAAAAATTATATCATTCAATTTTTCGGCTATTTTATAATGTATAACCAAAATTAAAATTTTAAAATCATCCCAATCCTAATTTATGTAACACAAGCAATACAAAAATTAGTCTCTTTTTTTATTGTCTTGTGGATATTTTAAGTTATTATTTATTGTAAATTATAGTACTTTTTATTAAAGTTTTTAATAACATATGTTAATTATTGTAATGTATAGTTTATTTTTCGTCAATTTCAAACAATAGATGTTTATCATATAATCCATTTTATGTGGTACCAATAGAATTTAGAGAGTCAATTAAATTTTTTATATAACTTTTAAATATTTAAGTTGTTAATTATTGTAATGTATAGTATTACTTATATTATTTTTTAATATATATGTTACCTTTTTTTCCCTAATTTATATGGCATTAATAGAATTTAAAGTGTCAAATAATTGTTAATTATTGTAATATAATATGTAGTACTTTTTATGTAGTTTTTACTATTTTTAAGCATACTAAGTATAGTATTACTTATATTATTTTTAAATATATTTAAATCTACTACTTATATATAGTAATTTTTTTTAGTAGATATGTGTGAATGTGAGGGTACTTTTAAATACCAAAAATACCCTCACATTACTTTTTTAGTAGATAAGTGTGAATGTGAGGGTATTTTTGGTATTTTAGTAGACGACACATGTCGACGTGTGGTGCTTTGTTATTCCCTCTTCTTATATGAATATGATGATAGGATATATATGATATATAATATATGATATGTTAATTTTCCAGAAGAAAAAAAATCATTTAGAAGGTAAGGGCTCCACTTATTTCAAATCCAATGTAGCGACGATGATTTGTATAATTTTCAGTTTTTATCTCTCTATACGTAAATATGATGGATTCATTCCTATGTAAGTTAGAAAAAGTCCTCTATTTTTTTCCTAGAAAGGTGCATATGCTTCAATACATCGGATTCAGTGTTTAATTTGTTATAGAATATGATTGATTTTAGATCCAGTTCGAGACTTGAGTATTTATATCTCGAAATTGGTTCAAATTCTACTAATACTCAGCATATTGCTCTTTTTCTGTTCATTGGCAGGAAATTACTCTTTCTTGTGATTTCAACTAGAATTATGAAAATCATATCAAACTAATAAAGGAAGATATTTCTCACGGACTAGTACAAATAGTTTTTAAAGTCATTACAAGATGGCTGATGGGATAGATATTCAAACACTTGTTATCGACAACGGAACTGCACAATCCAAGGTTAGTAAGAAGAACAAACCTCTTGCAATTTCAATTTTATTCATTTTGTTGCTCTTTAATGGATATTCAAACACTTGTTTCTTTAGGCTGGGTTTGCTGGGGATGATGCTCCAAAGACTGTTTTCAAAAGTATTGTTGGTGTTCCTCGTTATACTGGCCTCACGCTTGCTATGGAACAAAACGATGCATATTTTGGTGATGAAGCTCTGCATAAAAGAGGTTTTTTGATTGTGAAATATCCCATTGAACATGGCATGGTAAAAAGCTGGGATCATATGGAGAAAATATGGAATCACATATTTTACAATGAACTCCATGTTGCTCCCGAGGAGCATCCCGTTCTTCTGACAGAAGTACCACTTAACCCCAAAGTAAACCGGGAGAAAATGACCGAAATCATGTTTGAGAAATTCAATGTTCCATCCATGTATGTCGTAATCCAGGCTGTTCTCTCTCTATTTGCTAATGGTCGCCTAACTGGTAAGCAGAAGAGAAGAAATACTGGTTCCCTACTGTTTAATATTAGCCAGTCACTAATTTCATTTGTTATTTTTCAACCAGGTATTGTGCTTAATTCTGGTGATGGTTCGACTCACATGGTCCCCATCTATGAGGGACATGCACTTCCCCATGCTATCTCATGGTTAGGTATTGGTGGTCATGATCTTACAGATTATTTATGGGAGCTTATCAAAGAAGTTTTTGTATGTAACGTAGCAATAGAAGAAGATATTACTAGGCGTATTAAGGAGACAATTACTTATGTTGCATTGGATATTGAACAGGAGATTGAGAAGGCAAAAAACAGATCTTCAGTTGACAAGGGCTTTGAGCTTCCTGATGGACAACTCTTTTATATTGGTGCTGCGGGTTTTCAATGTCCTGAAGTCCTATTTCAGCCATCATTGGTCGGGAAGGGACCGACAGGAATCCATGAAAAAGTCTACAATTCAATCATGAAAAGTGATGTTGATATTAGAAAGGATTTATTTGCAAACATTGTGCTTAGTGGTGGCTCAACTATATTTCCTGGCTTAGCAGAACGTATGAGCAAGGAAATCACTGCTCTTGCTCTGAGGGGCATGAAGATTGAGGTGATTGCACCACCTTAGAGGAAGTACAGCACCTGGATAGGAGGATCAATTCTAGCTTCCCTCAATACTTTCAAAAGAGTTAGTTTCTCCTTACTTTATTTGACTAATCAATAAATCAATCTTTCAAGTCTTAGTCTTGAATGATTGGTTCTAACTATGAATGTCTTCTTGTTAACTTCTTTTAAGCTCAAGGGATTCAACACTAATAACTACATCCTATGCAGATGTTGATAACGAAGGGCGAGTATGATGAATATGGTCCCTCAATTGTCCACAAGAGGTGTTTCTAAGCTTTTGTGAGCACTTAAAATCCTCTACCGTTAGTTCAGGGACCAGCAGCATAAAGATTGAGCAGTCTGTTTTCGGTTTTCCTTGCTTGGCTTGGCTTCTTTTCTTTGTAAATTAGCTGGTATACAGGTAACTGATAATAATATAACTTTGATTCTTAAGAAACAATTACGAA
>JAJOOO010079670.1:0-24498 GCA_029582685.1 Solanum piurae
CCCCTAAACAAGAATATGAAGTCGGATTTTCGAAAAACGAAACAGATTTTTTTATATACAGCTAAACAAGTTTCCGGTAACTTTCGAAGCACATTTTTTAAGAACTTTTTGGGTCATTTCAAATATAATCATTTCATTAAGTTCTCGACTCCAAACTCACATATGAGGCTCTAGTTTCACTCTATCATTTTCCGAGTCGTTACAAAGGCGGTGGCTAATGCCCTTTCTGAAAACTTGTGGGTCACCAATCTCTTAAATGAGCTGCATTTTCCGGTACATCAGTTACCCACAATCTATTGTGACAATCTTGGAGCCATATTCCTAAGCAAGAATCTTGTCCTCCATAGTCGTGCGAAGCATGCTGCAGTGGACTTTCATTTTGTTCGCCACCATGTGAACATCAAAAGGGATTGTGTTGTTCATGTTCATGGTGCCGATCAAATAGCCAACACTCTCACGAAGGCACTGCCTAACTCTGTATTTGAGAATAATCTATTCAAGTTAGGCTTAGTGACCCATCGCCTAACTTGAGGGGGCATATTGGAGCATCAACAGTCAGTTCAGATAGTAGTTAATAATTACGTCGGTATTAGTGTTTCATAGTCCTTGCTTATTTAGAAATCTACATTATCTATATCAACAGATATTATCTATGTAGTTCAGTTAGTTTAGGAGTCTTATTAGTTTCTTTGTAACTCTATTTAATACCTTTTAGCCTTCATTAATAAAATATTGTTTTTCAGAACCTATTCATTCTTTACAGTTGTATCCTGGAAGGGACAAGTCAAGAAGGACTACTGCTCGATCGGTGAAAATATTTGCTGCAGTGGGCTTGAATCTCCTTAAGGAGAGCGAAATATCCGTGCCTCAGCTAGAAGAATTTTTTTTATTTCTTCATTTTATTTTCAATTGTAATCTTGTAATTTTCACTAACGCATATCGAGTAGTATCAAAATTTGTTAAATCTCATAACTTCAACAATAGATCCACTTCTGCTTACTATATAGTTTTTTTCAATTAGATAGGCCCTGATAGAAGTACCAATTGAGAATCACACACATCGACCCATAACCACAGTGAGTCACAAAACAATCGATTGATTTGTGACTTAAAATTTCTAATTGTGGCACCCAACAATCAAGAATCAATCACTTTTCTTGAACCCTTTCTTTGAATCCCTTTGGCAAGGCTTCTTCTACTGAATTTATCCCTTGGGGTGGTTTAACAGCTAAAAGAAATGGTAGTCCAATCAGTTCAAAGTCAGAAACAAGTTGTTAATACTGATTCCTTTCAAGAATCAACTGGCTCCTAAATGCACAGAACACTACTGATTCTTGCGTGAATTTATCGAGCCAATTCAATAATCCATGTCCTGTTAAAGGCTTTTTTTTTGCTTAGAAATAACAGGTCCTGTGTAAAGGACTGTCTTTTCAAATTGTGTTACTATGTAGTCACAAAAGATTCCTTCAATTTCTCTACATGATTTCATACCTATTGCATCACATCCTGTTATTCCCTTTTTCAATCGTTCATAAAATGTCACCCCTTGACATATTCATGAAATATAACTTATAACAATTTAGCTTCACATTCGCGCAACACCACAGTAGTAGAAGGGTAACTTGCATATGGACCAATTGATCATATCTTTAGAAAGCATAATGGAGTTACAAATTAACTAGAAAAGCATGACACAATAATCACAATTCACAAATACTTAAATATAAAAGTAACATGGAATCGAGGAATAATAATGAACTAGTGGTGGCTTTACTAGCTCAGTTGCAGTTGATGCCATAAAAATAGTGTTGTATCCTAGGCGTTTTGATGATCCTCACAAATGCATGGACCCGATTCTTGGCAGAGTACTCTCGTCTAGATTCAAAATGGTGTACAACTGTAAAGCTATCTTGTCAGGTTGGTTTGTAAAAAGTGAAACGTACTTCACCAATAGGAAGGGCGGACGAGGTTATTTATTTCAGTGGTCAAAACTCTTGTTGGTGATTGATATATACAATAATAAAAAAACAACATTATTCATTCAAAAAGAGAAAGAGCTAGCAAGTCTCTTTAAGAACTCAAGCATCAATGAACACAGTGCAAGGGACCTAGTCCTGGAAAAACTGCGTACATGAAAAAGCCAAAAGACAGTTGTCTAACAGCTGTCACGTCTGACATGGTTGGTGCACAACTTTTCAGAGTAGCAGGGTCTCAGCCAATGGCCTCGTCCCAAGGGGTTTGTGTCCATTTGATATAGTCTCTTCTCGCAAGACACAAACTCAAGATTTGGTAAACAAAGTTTTAAATTTATGAAAATTCAAAAGCTCAAAAAAAGAAGCCATCTTCAAGGAAGAAAACTGCTCATACTCAACAAAGGAACTGATGGAGTGCTGAAGTATCGTTGTTGTATTTTGAGCTTTGTGTCTTATGTTCTTATATTGTAAATCTACTCCTAAGTTATAAAAGATAGTAGATCGGTTGTTTGTCTAAGTCTTTAGTTTGAGTCGTATTAATTAGAGTTAGTTAGTCTAATCATCTACGTTTTAGTCAAGCCTTTTTACATCATTGTTTTGATGTTGTCTTAGGTAGAGTTTCCTAGGAGTGTCAACTAGAGTTAGTTGATGTCTGGTGCAGCAGAGTTGCTGCTTGTTTAGCTCTTATTGTTGAGATCGAAGTTGGTGGCTAGAGTTAGCCTTCTGGGTTCTTAAACTCTAGATCAACTAGAGTTAGTTGGTTTAGTGGGCAATATAATTATTGCTTAGGTTCCTTTGTAGTAGAATTGCTACATTAAGGGAGAAGAGATTAAAGAGTTTTAATTTCTAGGTTGCAAGAGTTGTAATTTGAAATTTTGCTCCGTTTGAGTGAAATGACGTTTGGGTTGAAATCATATGAGTACAAGTCGTGGTTTTCACCGCGCTTGAGCAAGGGGGTTTCCACGTAAAATTATTGTGCCTGATTTATTATTTATCTTCCGCATTATTATTCTGTCTGGGGACTTGGACCTGTAATCACTAGTGGACGCATACATTCTAACAAATAGCCTCGTCTGTGATCGAATGAATGATATAGATGCTACAGCAGGGCAAAAGAAAGTGTAAAACAGAGTCTTGATACCACCAATTTCTCGTGCTAAATCAGGAATCGAATAAGCAAAATCAAAGAAAACGAAATGGGGTTTTAGATTTTGAAGAAAAGATTTGATTTCATCATACAATTCATCAAAAGCTGCTGCTAACAGACTTTTCAAGGATCCAGGAACATCAGTTGTAGTCTCTGTTGGGAAAGGAAAGGCACTAACAAGAATGTCAGACATGATAGCAGCAAAATAGTACCCAAATCTAAACTTTCCCTTTCAATTTGAACCAACAGAAGACAAACCAAATCAAGCAATATGAAGAATGGACAACAAGTATATCAACCAAACTAAAGCAACAAGATAAGAATAACTCAATCACACAAGACACAACAATTTACATGGAAAACCCTTCGATGTGAAGAGTAAAAAACCACAGCACCAAAAGCTCCACTATAAACACCAAGAGTTACAAAATTGTTTCTCCAAAATTGGCCACAAAACAAGCGCCAAATAACGAGCAACAACAAAACAAGACTGCACCAAAACTAGAAAATTAAAGAAGAGATTGCACCCAAAAATGCGCTACTGTTCACGCCCCAAAATCCAATCTCCACCATTGAATTGCAAGAACCAGATTTTGAGAACTCCCAGTTCAAATTTGAGCACGATCCAACGGTTAACGAAGCGGCAAACTCTGTCTGAAGCGGACTGCCTGAGCAGAAAATTTCCAGAAGCAAAAACGAGATTTTTCTCTTTTTCTCTCAATCTCTAAAACGAAACTCTCTTGATTTTTCTCTCTTGTGTTTCTGAAAATAAGACCAAATAAGCCTTATATATGCCATATAATATTTGGGTTATGAGCTAAAGTGGGCTGATTCTAATAAGACTTTTATTTATCCACATAGAAAGGGAAAAAAATAATCCTAAACCCAACAATTCTCCCCCTCACAACTATGTGGAAGAGACCACCATCCCGGTGATCATGCAACAATCCTCAAACTTCCCTCTTGGCATAGCTTTAGTCATCATGTCGGAATCATTATCATTGGTATGGATTTTTTCAAGTTCAAGCAACTTAAAATTCAACACATCTCGAATCCAATGATACCTCACATCAATGTGTTTAGACCGACCATGAAATGTAGAATTCTTTCCAAGATGAATAGCACTTTAACTGTCGCAATAAAGCACATACCTCTCTTGAGCACAACCAAGTTCCCCCAAAAATCTATTCATCCAGATCAACTATTTGAAAGCTTCAACAACAGCAATAAGCTCAGCCTCTGTAGTAGATAAAGCAACACATTTTTGCAACCTAGATTGCCAAGACACAGCTCCCCCTGCAAAAGTAACCAAGAAGCCTGAAGTAGACTTACGAGTATCAACATCACCAGCCATGTCTGAATCAGTGTAACCACAAAAAATAGGCTTCCCTGTACCAAAACACAAACTCAAACTAGTAGTGCCACAAAGATATCTCATAATCCACTTAACAACATTCCAATGCTCTCTTCTTGGATTAGAAAGAAAACGGCTATCAATACTAACAGTATGAGCAATATCTGGTCTTGTACACACCATTGCATACATCTGAAGCATAAGGAACTTTCTTCATATCTTCCTTCTCACCATCACTGGAAGGACAATGTCTAGTACTCAATTTGAAGTGAATAGCTAAAGGTGTAATTACAACCTTAGCTTTGTCCATATTGAATCTATGAAGTACTTTCTGAATATATTTCTCTTGTGACAACCACAACTTCTTGGCATCTCTATCACGGACAATCTGCATGCCAAGAATCTGTTTTGCTGGTCCCAAGTCTTTCATAGCAAAATACTTATTCAACTTTTGCTTCAACTCTTTAATCCTGCAAGCATTATGACCAACAACAATCATGTTATCAACATAAAGCAAAACGATAATAAAGTCACCATCAGAAAATTTTTGCACAAAAACACAATGGTCTGAAGAAGTCTTCTTGAAACCCTGCTGACTCATAAAAGAATCAAAGTTCCTGTACCATTGCCTGGGAGCTTGTTTTAAACCATACAAGCTCTTCTTCAATTTGCAAACAAAATTCTCTTTTCCCTTGACTTCAAAGCCTTCCGGCTGCTCTATATAAATTTCTTCATCCAAGTCACCATGGAGAAAATCAGTTTTAACATCTATCTGTTCAACCTCTAAGTCCAGACTTGCAACCAAGCCTAAAACCACACGAATGGATGACATCTTCACAACTGGAGAGAATATCTCATCAGAATAAACCCTTTTTTTTTGCTAAAACCCTTCACAACTAATCTAGCCTTGTACCGTGGAACTGGGTTACCATCTTCATGTTTCACCCGAAAAACCCACCTATTTTTCAAAGCTTTTCGATCTTTAGGTAACATAACCAAATTGAAGGTATGATTATCATGTAGAGACTTCATTTCATCCACCATAGCATCAAACTGCTTTTTCTTTTTCTTCACTTTCCATGGCCTCATCAAGACTCTCTGGTTCACCATCATCAATCAAGAGTACATACTCATTGGAAGAATAACGAGATGAAGGTATTTTCTCTCTAGTAGATCTTATGAGAGAACTCTCTGGAGCATCAATAATAGTTGGTTACAGACCAACCACATCGTCTTGCACTGGTGCATCAACGGCATATTGGTCATTCTGAATATGATCACCATTTTCAATATCAACTTGATTTTCATGAAGATTTTCACCTGGTGGAATAGTCAAAGGCACTGGATCAACATCAACTAGGATGTCACTACTCCGAGAATTAACTTTCTCAACTTTGTTAAGATCTTCAATTGTTTGGTCTTCAAAGAACACAACATCACGGCTTCTAACAAGTTTCTTCTCAACTGGATCAAAGAAACGATGGCCAAATTCATCTTGACCATAACCAACAAAGATACATTGCCTAGTTTTAACATCTAACTTTGACCTTTCATCCTTAGGAACATGCATAAAGGCTTTACACCCAAAAACTTTAAGATGATCATAAGAAACATTCTTACCAGACCAAACTCTGTCAGGGACATCACCATTCAAAGCAACAGTAGGAGATAAATTGATAACATATGCAACAGTATTAAGTGCTTCTGCCCAAAAGGAATCTGGCAGCTTAGCATCTGAAAGCATTTATCTAACTCTCTCAACAAGAGTTCTGTTCATCCTTTCCGCCAAACCATTTAGCTGAGGAGTCTTTGGAGGAGTTTTATGATGTCGAATACCCTGCTCTCTGCAATATCTATCAAAGGGGCCAATATACTCACCACCATTATCAGAACGAATGCATTTCAATTTCTTCCCTGTCTGTCTCTCAACCAAGGCCTGAAAACTCTTGAACACATCAAGTACCCGATCCTTGGACTTCAAAGAGAATGCCCAGAGTTTGCGAGAATAATCATCAATAAAAGTCACAAAATAAAGTGCACCACCATGAGACTTTACCTTAAAAGGACCACACAAATCATAATGTACCAACTCCAGCAAATTAAGCTTTCTTGAAGGCGGATGACTCTGAAAAGAAATTTTCTTCTGTTTACCAACTAAGCAATGAACACACTTGTTCAACTTTGCTTGTTTCACTCCAGAAAGCAAATTCTTCTTAGCCAAATTGTTCATCCCCTTATCGCTCATATGACTCAGTCTTTTATGCCATAACAATGATGAAATATCATTCTCCACCAAATTTACTGAGCCTCTAAAAATGGAGCCCTGAAAAATATTTAAGTTAGACAACTTATCACCACAGGCTACAATCATCAAACCTCTAGTAAGTTTTCACTGGCCAGCACCAAGGGTATTAACATAGTCCTCATCATCAAGGTATTCCACAGAAATCAAATTCAAGCGAACATCTGGAGCATGTTTGACATTATTGAGAACTAGTTTAGAACCATTGTTACTTTCCAAATAAACTGTCCCAATATCAAGAACTGCAACCTCATGATTATTACCCATTTTCAACATCCCAAAATTACCTAGAGTATAAGAGGAAAATAATTCCTTCTTGGGCATATCATGAGAAGTATCACCAGAATCCACAAACCAGCTAGACTCATCACGAACAAGATTGATGGCATTTTCATCACAAGAAACAAGAAAATCATCATTAGCAATAACAATAACACGATTTTCATTGTCACCTTCTTTCTTTTGTTGTCTCATATCTCTCTTGTACTTAAAACAAAATTTCTTGATATGCCCATTCTTATGGCAATAGTCACATGTAACATTCTTGGTTAGTCACACGTAACATTCTGTCACTCTGACCTCTGAACTTGTTTCTCCCCTATCTTCAGTAACCAAAACATCGGAGTGTGAAGTAGAAGAAGTTGATCCTTGAGATCTTCTTCTTATCTCTTCATTCAAGACACCACTCTTAGCATATTCTATGGTCACAACACCACTGGGAGCAGAATTAGTCAAAGAAACTCGAAGAGTTTCAAAAGAGTCTGGCAGAGTATTAAGAAGCCATAGTCCATGTATTTCTTCATTGAATTTTACATTCATTCCAGATAGCTGGTCAAAAACACCCTAAAAATCATTAATATGATCAGAAATAGGAGTGCCCTCTTTATACCTGATATTCATCAATTGTTTCAATAGAAACAACTTATTGTTACCAGTCTTCGAAGCATATAGCGTCTCGAGCTTGTCCCACAAACTTCTGGCATGTGTCTCATTCACAGTGTGATTTCGAACATTATGTTCAACCCATTGTCTAATATAGACACAAACCTGCAAGTGCTCAAATTCCCATTCCTCATCCGTTATGGACTGGGGTTTATTAGAGGTAAACACATGTAAATGCATTTTCTTGACAAATAGAAGATCTTTCATCTTGCCTCTCCAAATATGATAGTTACTACCATTCAAACAAACCATCTTGCTCATATTTGCCTCCATAATTCAAATCAATTATCAATAATAAATCAATAATCAATGCGTTGATACCACTTTTTTGAGAAAGGCAGGGCACTAACAAGAATGTCAGACAGGATAGCAACGGAATAATAGCCAAATCTAAACTTTCCCTTTCAATTTGAACCAACAGAAGACAAACCAAATCAAGCAATATGAAGAATGGACAACAAGTATATCAACCAAACTAAAGCAACAAGATAAGAATAACCCAACCACACAAGACACAATAATTTACGTGAAAAACCCTTCGATGTGAAGAGTAAAAAACCACAGGACCAAAAGCTCCACTATAAACACCAAGAGTTACAAAATTATTCTCCAAAATTGGCCACAAAACAAGCGCCAAACAATGAGCAACAACAAAATAAAATTGCACCAAAACTAGAGAATTAAAGAAGAGATTTCACCTAAAAACATGCTACTGTTCACGCCCCAAAATCAGAAGCTACAGACCTCCAAATCCGATCTCCACCGGTGAATTACAAGAACCAGATTCTGAGAACTCTAAGTTCAAATTTGAACACGATCCAACTGTTAACGAAGCAGCAAACTCTGTCTGAAGCGGACTGCCTGAGCAGAAAATTTTCAGAAGCAAAAACGAGATTTTTCTCTTTTTCTCTCAATCTCTAAAGCAAAACTCTCTTGATTTTTCTCTCTTGTGTTTCTGAAAATAAGACCAAATAAGCCTTATATATGCCACATAATATTTGGGTTATGGGCTAAAGTGAGATGGTCCTAATAAGACTTTTATTTATGCACATAGGAAGGGGTAAAAAAGATCCTAAAACCAACAGTCTCTGCTCCATACGGAAGGCCATCAACATGAGGTATTGTGAGTTTATGGAATTTGATGAGATTTGGGTAAAGATTGAGTTTTTGAAGTCTAATTTCTGCATTTTTGGGCAACAAGAATGAGATTTTGTGACCTCTTTTTGCAAGTTCATTTGACAGATTCATATATGGGATCAAATGTCCTAAAGCAAGGCATGGAAACATCACTATTTTCAGCTTTGACTCTTCTATTGACTCTCCCATCCTTAGATGAATTGCTACCTCTTGAGATAAATTCATAAACTTCAATCAAAGATAGTATAATTTTAATTTTAAACATAATTCCGAAATACTCAATCTCATATCTGGCGTATTAATAATAATTGATGACAAAGTGATAGTTGTTTAGTCTTTTACGAGAGTTTTAAAAATATTAAACGAGAGTAGTGTGGTTATATTAAAAAAGAAAAAACCTATTATGATATTAAAATTACTTTTGGGGATCAAGGTTAAGTTTATATTTTATTTTCAAAAAAGACTGGTTATTTTTAAATTTGGCAGAAATTGACTCACAATAGACATAAAAAGAAAGGATTATTTAATGAATAACTAGTTATTACTATTGTTTATTAATGATTTTTTATAAAATTATTTGGACTTAAATAAATTTAATTGCAAATATTTATTTATAAACTAAAAATAGAGATATAATGCATAATAACTAGTTACAATTATTATTAGTGAATTTTGTCAACCCCATAACTTCAACAATCAATTTACTTCTGCTAATTATCCAAGTCTTTTCAACTAGAAGTCCATGCAAGTTGTGAATGAAGTTCTCAATATATTTACTCATGAAGCTCGCACTCAAAAAAAATTCCTTCCATTTCCTATGATTTTCCTTCGTTAAATATGTATCTAAAGTTAGATAATAAAAATAAATATATTAAAATATATATAGAGAAAATGGCCAAATGACCCTCCAACCTATTATCGGATTTTCAACTACACACCTATTCTCCGCGGGAGTCCTATTACCCCCTTGAATTACTTTAAAATGAAATAAATAACCCCTTAATTGCTGAGTTGGCATAGAGAGTGAGTTGCCTTTTTTTATTTTTTTTATTTCCATTTTTTTTCTAAATTTATTTTTTCTTTCTCTTTCTTCTTATTTATGTATACAACATTTTTCACCATTATCATTGTTACGTTGAATCTTTTTAAATGGATGTTTGAAATAAAAATTATCAACAACAAATGCATTTAATGAATAAATAATTTTTCAATAAACTTATTTAGGACATATCTAACAAATTAAATTTATTTATTTTTAAAAAACATACCCATTAATTAATTTTTTTTAAAGTGATGGAAAGTAACAAATCAAAGTGAAGTAATTGTATATTTAAAAAATATTTTCAAACTTATTAAAAGAAACTAAAACAAAACAATTTCTTCTACATTTTGAAAGAAGGATCCTACATGTTCTCCTAAAATTCATGAAGAATCAAAATCAAAAACTCAAATTATAAATTAATCATGAAAATTTTAGAGGGAGAAATAATAAAGAATGGGGAAGAGAGAGAGGTTTCTCAAATTGGTGTTACAAATTGGTCTTCTCATCCACGATTATTTTGAGTTGTCGATGAAATCTTCAAGGGATGAATCTGGTCTCGAATGTTCATGACCCATTTAATGTGTATTTGAAATTGTCTAAGAAAGAAAATCAAACGAAATGTACAAAAATGTGGAAAATTGTTGAATTAATTGGATGAAAGATTTGATTAATTAGGACAGCTATCTTCTAGACTCTAGAGATTCGGAATAGATGAAAAGGTGAGTTGAATTTTCGTTTTTATAAAATGTTAGAGATGTAGAAATTTATTGAGGTAAAAATGATGTTTAATGTAGTTAGGTTGAAGAAATGATTGGGGAAGAAAGAAAGAGGAAAGAGGAGAATTTTTTTTAAAAAAAATAATCATTAAATGGTGAAATACACGTGTCAAACGTGTGTATTTCACCACAAGACAGATGCCTGGTAATGACATTTCAGGGAGAAAATAATTCCACTTTAAAATAGCTCATGGGGTAATAGGACCCTCGTAAAGTATAAGTGTGTAATTGGAAATTCGGTTATAGATTGGGGGGTCATTTAGCCATTTTCTCATATATATATATATATACATGAAGAGAGTACATATGATTCTTTTTAAGCGTAGAAGGGCAAATATGACCTCTCCCGCACAAAATTCTAAGTAAAACCAAAATCATTTGTTGACTTAGCTGGAGATTTGGTGGCTCAACTCGGAATTTAATAACCAAAATCATTGAACTTATTCTTTTCAAAATTTTCATATATTATAAAATTATTTTTTATTCTAAATAACATAAATTTCAAGTAAATGTTATATATTATATATATTAATGGACAATTCAAATAAAAGCAAAATCATTGATGAAATACAATTACATATTTGTAACATAAAAGTAGATTCTTTGAATTATCATTTAAATATTTTACATTCTACGGTGAAAAATAATGATTTTAAATTACATATTTAACGTCATAAAAATTTTAAAAATAAATTTAAAAAGATTGTTAATTCAACTATTTATTTTATATTTTATATGAATAGTGTAATTAATTATTAATTAATTAATTAAGTAGGTATGTTATGATTGATAAAGATGAGGAGGTGCAACTACTAATCCTCTTTTGGTTGTTGTTGCTCTTCTGTCGTCATTTATTGTTTATTTGATCTTGATCTTGATCTTGTTCTAATTTTAAAAATTATAAAAATTTATATATTAAGATTATATATATATATATATATATATATATATATTCACTTCAATCTATAAATTATTATTAAGAATAAAAAATTATTTTTGAAATAGTAGACAATTAAATATTCATATATTTTTAAAATTTATAATCTTAATTATGTCAGTTGAAAAATTAAAATTAAAGAGTCATCAAAACTAAAAAGAAAAATTGAAAATTTTAATATTGAAAGGGTATAAGAGAAGAAAACGTGGGGATAAAATAAATCATTAAAGGAGGTCCATTGGTTCCTTATCATCAATAATAAATACTGTAAAATGATATATCAATAATTTAGGAATAATGGAGAAGTTGTTGTTGCTTCTTCTTCTTCTTCTTCTTCTTCTTCAACAACTACAAGTTGATTCGTATTCAAAGGTTGAGTATCTTCCCGGTTGGCAGGGCCGCCTCCCCTTCCCTCTAGAGACCGGGTGAGTTCGTTTGCATTTATTTATTTATTTATTTGAGAATGAGAGGATATTTGTCCTAAAATTATATTTTCTTGGTAATATTAAAGGTGAAGTTTGAATATAAATTTTTATAGGTTTTAAATTTTAGAATGACTATGCCAAATATATATTATCATGGTAAAGATAATTTGTAGAGATGGCAGTAATAATAGTGATTGTAATAGTGGAAGAGGTTAATATTGTAGTGATTGATCTGATAGTGGCAAATGATAGTGACTGTGATGATTGTAATGATGAAGTTTGTTAATGTTAGTGATGACTAAAATGTCTGATGCTAGTTATATTTGTGGGGGTGATTAAAAGGTGTCTAATAATGGCGGTGAAGGTAATGATTGTGGTGATTGAAGAATATGTAACGGTTGATAATTTGTTGTTAGTAATTGGTGCATATGGTAGTTCTAGTTGTGATAGTTGAGAAGGTTGGTAGTAGAAATTGACATTAGCCACCGTTATAGTTGACAATAGAGATTGACAACAATAATTAGTTACACCCCTAAATAACAACATTAGTTACTTTTCTCCGTCTCAATTTATATAACAAATATCAATAATCAATCAGTCAATCTTCTGTATTTTGGCTATGCCTACACATATACAATCTTTAAATATGTTTTGTATTTGTCAGAGCATGTTATTTCATTTACTACTCCTTCTATTTTAAATTATTTTATATAACACTAATAATAATTTAAAATTTAAAATAGGTATGTTGGAATTGGTAAAGATGAGGAGGTGCAACTTTTCTACTATTTTTTGGAGTCAGAATCAGAGCCTACTACTGATCCTCTTTTGGTTTGGCTATCTGGTGGACCAGGTTGCTCTTCTGTCATTGCCATTGTTGATGAGATAGGTACTTTATTTTATTTTAAAATTTGGTCATTTGATTTTGATATTGCACAAATTTTAGAAACTACAAATTTTAAAAATATTCTACTATTAAAAATTTTAAAATGTATATTCCTTCGTTCTCTTTTACTTGTCATATTTAGATGTAAAATATACAGAAACTTTACTAGTATAAGAGTTAACTACTAAGACACACTCTAGTTTATAATATTATGAATCTAACTAGATTTTGGTGTGTCCAGATACATGTATTTCAGGATACATGATGTCATAATTAGATGCAATTTTAATTCTAGATACATAGTGTCCAAGTGAATTCACATGTTTCTGAGATATATAATAAATTTCGCTCGCGCGCCTCTCTCCACATCACACCCTCCTCTCTCCCTATTTTAGAATATCTGGTAGCAAAAATGCATGTATCTAGATGTATCATCCTCAGTATATGATAGGAAACTCTTAATTAGTGGTAATATATGTAATAAGATAGTTTTCACTATTCAGATTTGGCATAACTATTTGACCTCACTATATATATTAATTGATGTTTAATATTATTGAGTCTTGGAAAATGGTTTGGAAAATAACTAAACAAAGCTAAGGGTAAAACATGAAAAAATAATAACCGATACATTAAAAATGACAATTAAATATAATTTTGAAATAATGGACAAGTAGAGGGAGAATTAATTGTGTTTAAATTACAAAAGAGAATTTTGTTAGAAAAAATTTGTCGATATGTTTTCCAAACATAACATTATTCTTTTTCCTTTTCAAACAAACACTTTTTTTTTAAAAATAATTCAAACTAAGAATAAGAAATTTTCTTGTTTAGGACCAATCCGTTTTGTGGAACAAGTCTACAATGGGAGTATGCCCTCGTTCGTACTAAACCCACATGCATGGACAAAAGTAAGTTACATGTATATTTATTTTTTTATTTATACTTACATATTACATTATCCAATATTGTTTTGACAAAAAGAAAAAATTATAGTAATAATATGCTATATAATTAAGGAAAAAGTTATGCATATATATCGTTCGATTTTCGATTTTCAGATAGCAAATGTAATATTTTTGGATCAACCAGTAAGTACTGGATTCTCATATGCAACAAATTCAGCTGGATATAAATATACTGATGTGCAGGCATGTGAATATGTCGATGAATTCTTAAGAAATGTACGTACGTAAATTTTGAAATTTGTTATTATAAAACAAATTGGAATCATGTTAACTTAATCATCTAGTTTTTTTATTTCAGTGGCTCAGTAATCATCCAAAATTCATCTCAAATCCATTTTATGTTTCTGGAAATTCATATGCTGGCATGGCTATTCCAATTATAACTCAGTTGATATCAAATGGTAAGATTTATCTATACGATCAATAAAAATATTGAGTACATATTCCAATACATATTATTTGGGTTATTTATATTTTTAGTAAAACGAATTCTTAGTGTATTTGAAGAATTTATGCAAAGTAAAACACACACATAATAGATCAATATCATGATGGAGACACTTAGAGCTTGTTTGTAATACATTACATTTAAAAACTAGTAGTACTTATTTTTAGAAACACTTTATTTAAAAGGTTTCAGATTTTTTTTTTTAAAGTAATCTGCATTTTGCTAATTCATTTGAAATATACTTTTGATAAGAAGATTGTGTTTGGCTGATCATCTATTTTTAAAAGTCAAATTACGAAACGTAAAAAGATAAATATCAATGCACTTTTAATATTAAAATTATTTTATAGAGAGAAATAATTTTAAATATTTATTATACAATTTCAGTTAAATTTTTATTTTATTAATGGAAATATACATATTCAAATTTTCAATCAATATTATACGTAGATAGATTTTTTTTTAAAACATTGATATAATATTAACATGATGATTTAAATATAATTAAAAATATCAAGCAAAATAAACTTAAAAACCATCCACAAATTAAATCACTACATACAAAAAATTAAGCAAAGAATTAAATAAATATAAGGGATATATGTAAATATGAAAGGGATATTTTGATCTAGACAAAAATAATTTTCTACTTCTACTTCTCTTCCATTTAAAAACAGTTTTATTGATTGGTCAAACAGAAAAATAAGGTGTTTTTATCTCAAAATAAGAAATTTTGGCTTCTCAATAACAATGTCAATGGTTAGTTGAATATTCTTAATTTGTCAAAATAATATACTTCGTAACTAGAAAATTGTGTTGTATATCAATCAAAAATTACTTTTATACATATATAAAATTTCATCACCCTTAAAGAAATTAATCTTTGATTTTGCAATGCAGGAAATATAGCAGGCAAAGAGCCATTAGTTAATCTTCAGGTCAATATTTCTCTAATTTGTTATCTAATAATTAATTACCATCATCAAATAATCTTTCCCTTTTTAATATATATATATATGTTTTCATGCTTGGTTAATTTCAGGGATATTTAATTGGCAATGGTGTAACTCATCCTCAAGGTGAAATTTACCATATAGTTTTCAGCCATGGCATGGGACTTATATCTGATGAACTTTATAAGGTTAAGTCACAATTAACGTGTTTTAATTACTTTCTACATTATTCTAAAATATATATAACTAACTTTAGAATTTGACATATCAAGTTAATTTGAATATTAATTTGTCTTAACAGTCATTAGAGAAGAATTGTAGAGGAGAATACACAAACATAGATCCCAACAATACAGGATGTGCAAATGACTTTCGAAATTTCAAACAGGTTATAACTTATAAGTATTGCTTTACAGTACTATCGATCGATGTAGTTTAACGTGTGATAATATATAATTAATTATTTTTATGTGATTAAATTAAAATATAATTATGCAGATGATAAGAAACATTAATGTGGAACACGTATTAAAGCCCTTTTGCACAAATGATGATGATCCTAAAGACATATATCAAATGACTGGTGAAAGAAGATTACTTGATGATAAACTCATCTCCTTGCAACGTGAAGACAAGTGTGATGTAAGTTTTTTGTTTTTATTTTTTTATATCTCATATTTTCGAGTCAAGAGACTTTCATATTTATAGCATGTCAGAATGGAAGTTGAGGTGGTTAGACTCTATACCCATATACTCTTAGCATAGGAGTCTATTCTATTGTTGTAGTTAATGAAGGTACACATCCTAATTTTCTCTATATGAAACAATATATGAGAAATAGTTGCCCAGCTAACAATGTTCAGTAATAATACAAAATATTTCTAAAACCAAAAATAAAAAAAAATAAAAAAATGATAGTTCTTTTAAAAAGTCGCTCAATTTTATTTTATATTATAATTAGTTGATTGACTTTAGGTTAACAAAAATTGAATGACATTATAAAAAAAAAAAAAACTACCCTCATCCATATGAGAAATTATATCCTAAATTTTTTGAAAAAAGAATAAGACAAATAGAAATGAAGAAAATGGTAGATAATGGCCTAGGCTATATATATAAATTATTATATTTATTATTTGTGTATGTAATTTAAATGAATAAATAAAACACTATTAACCGTAAAACTTATTCTCAATTACTTCAGTCTGATTGGCGCAAGCATATGAGGTATTGGGCTAATGACCCTGAAGTCCAAGAAGCTCTTCATGTTCGGAAGGTACGTGGATATATATATATATATATATATATATAAAATCAATTAATTAACTAGTTTTCCGTTTATTTTACTTATAATAACGATTTGATACACCTCTTAAGAATCAATAAATAAAAGGGCAACTTTCATAAAGTATAATAGTATAGGTGTTAATTACTCAATGCATTCAATAATTATGTATTTTGTTTGAGTTGTCTCTGGATATACCGTATCTACTGGATTGTATCTCACATCTCTCATTTATCTCCTGTCTCTGTTGTCGCTCTATTTTTCTGTATTCATAATGTATTTGCATTTCACACTTTCAAGTATTTGTATATTCAATATTAAATATGCACTGATATATCTACTGTATATGTGTATATCAAATTCATCTAGTGTATCTAGTATAAAAAAATACATTAATTTTTCCAGTGTATTCGTAATGATATTAGTGTGTTGGTGCATAAATACATCTTTCTGATATCAATTTTGTGATGTATACAATATAACTATGCATAAATAGATACTTAGGAAAAAAATGCAGATGAAGATATATTCATTCAGATATAAGTATCTAGTCATGTAATTACGCCTTAATTACATACTTAGAAAAATAAAGATTAAAATATAATTATCCAAATTCTTGTATTTGATGTAATTACATTCTTAACAAAAATAAAAACGAATATAAGGATGTTTATCTGATTAGATAATTTTTTCTAAATGAAATGATACTTTTACTTATGATTTTACTCTTCGCAGGGAATTATAGGAAGCTGGATAAAATGTAGGAGAGATATAAGTAAGGGCTCTCATCACAACTACACAATCACAGTAGATAACGTTATACCATATCATGCTAATCTAAGCATTAAAGGCTATCGATCACTCATATATAGGTAATCTGTGTCTGTTTTAATTTTATATATTTGGCATGAGATTATAATTATTGTCTAATAGTGGTTATACTTTTAACTCACATGATATCAAAATTTAGGAATGTACAAAATCAAACTCATCTATAAATCGAACTAAAAAAAATGTTATTACGTATTTTCAATAATAATGTCAAAAAAAATCAAACATGATATGTTATTTTATGTTTAATTTAACAGTGGAGATCATGATTATATGGTACCTTTTCAAGATACCCAAACATGGATAAAGTCTCTAAACTACTCTATTCATGATGATTGGCGTCCATGGAACGTAAACAATCAAGTTGCTGGGTAATTAATCTCCAAATTTTACATCCTTAATTACAATTATGAATTCTTAATTTAAACTAATTATTATGTGAGTTGATAATACTTAAATCATTTTTCCTTGTAGTTATACGAGATCTTACTCCAACAAAATGACTTATGCAACAGTGAAGGTATGAAATTAATTTTAGAAATAAGTTACATGAAAATTGAGAAGTAATTAATGTATATCAATTTAGTAATTATTTAATATTTGTATTTAATTTTGCGTTTATTTTTATTTTTATTTAATAGGGATCAGGACACACAGCTTGTACAGACAAACCTGAAGAATGTTTTGTTATGTTCAAAAGATGGATAAATCATGATCCTTTATAAATAGTCCTCAACTTCATCTATATACCTTCTCTCTATTTTATTTTATTTATTTTACTGAAAATAATCTTTTCTTAACTTTACCAACTTTAGATGTTTGTGAACAAAATCTTTCTCTGTTCTGGTTTTACATGTCATTTGGCAGAGGGGCTGAAGATGGGATTAAAATCTTGAAATGCAGCTAATGAATTAAACTCTTCTATGCTAATAAAATGTTGAGCGTATTTGTAGACCAAAAGAAAGACAAAATATTTTTTACCCTTTTCAGGTAGTTAAAATATACCATACTTAACTTCAGATCTAAACTTATACACTTCTTTGAGTGCCCAGAAGTGCATTTAGAGCTAAAAATGTTATCTAAAAAAAACTCTAAATCTGAGAGGAAGTGTATACCTCCTAAACACGGCATGAAAACATCTGATAAATGCAAGTTACATCACTAGATAGACAGTTTGAGTTTATAAATTCTGAATTGGTTGGGATGGATTATTCATACATATTAAGTAGATTTCTTAACACAATACACTGAATTCTGCCAACCTCGTGACTTCTAGGTCTTTTCAACTAGAAGGTCATGCAAGTCTTGAATGAAGTTATCAATGTAGTTACTCATGAAGCCAGGACTTGAAAGAAGTTCCTTCCATTTCTTATGATTCTCTTTCACAAGGCAACCGATTTGGCTATCTTTATCCATTACACATTTCACAGCCTTGCACAAATTCTCTTTAGTAAACAAATCATTTTCGTCTTTCTCCACTTCTACACCAACCTTAAGCTGTTTTTCCATCAGCCTAGCATTAAAAATGTGATCAATAGGCCTTGGCAAAAGTACCAATTGACAATCACACAGTGCCAAAGACTCCCACATCGACCCATAACCACAGTGAGTTACGAAACAACCAACTGATTTGTGTCTTAAAATCTCCAATTGTGGCACCCAACAATCAAGAATCAATCCCTTTTCTTGAACCCTTTCTTTGAATCCCTCTGGCAAAGCTTCTTCTACTGATTTTGTCCCTTTAGGTGGCTTAACGACTAAAAGAAACGGTAACTCAGTCAGTTCAAAGCCTAAAACAAGTTCCTGAAACTGTTCCTTTTCAAGAATCAATTGGCTCCCAAATGCACAGAACACTACTGATCCTAGCTTGAATTTCTCGAGCCAATTTGATAATCCGTGTTCTTCTAAAGGCTCCTTTTTTGACTCAGAAATAACAGGTCCTGTGTAAAGGACTGGCTTTTCAAATTGTGTTGCTATGTAGTCACAAAAGGTTCCTTCAATCTCTCTACATGATTTCATAGCTATTGCGTTGCATCGTGTCAATCCCTTCTTCAATCGTTCATAAAATGTTACGCCCTTACCATATTCATGAAACAGAAATGGTAACAACTTAGCTTCACATTCGTGCAACACCACATTAGTAGAAGGGTAACCTGGAGATGCACCAATTGACCACATCTTAAGAAAGCATGATGACACTATATGATGCATACAAGTGTTAAAAGAATTATATTAAAGAATACATTATTATTGACTAGTGGATAACTGTATTTGAAAATTTGTAATCACAAACATTTATTTATAAAAGGTATATGAATTCCAGGAATAAGGATGACCTGGTGGTGGCTTTACTAGCTCAGCTGCAGTTGATGCCAAAAAAATAGCCTTATCCGGTGATCGAATGAATGATATACATGCTACAGCAGGGCAAAAAACAGTGTAAAACAGAGTTTTGATACCCCCAATTTCTCGTGCTAAATCAGGAATCCAATAAGCAAAATCAAAGAAAACAAAATGGGGTTTTAGATTTTGAAGAAAAGATTTGATTTCATCATACAATTCATCCAGAGCTGTTGCTAATAGACTCTCCAAGGATCTATGAACATCAGCTGTAGTCTCTGCTCCATATGGAAGACCATCAACATGAGGTATTGTCAGTTTGTAAAATGTTATGAGATTTGGGTAAAGATTGAGTTTTTGAAGTCTAATTTCAGCATTTTTGGGCAACAAGAATGAGATTTTGTGACCTCTTTTTGCAAGTTCATTAGAGAGATTCATATATGGGATCAAGTGCCCAAAAGCAAGCCATGGGAACATCACTATTTCCAGCTTTGACTCTTTTGTAGAATCTGTCATCTTTTTTTCCTGCTTTGCCTTTGATGAATTGCTTTCAATTTATCCTACTGCAGGTTGAGATATATTCATAAATAATATAGAATTATTTTATTTTATTGAGCTGACTAAAAATGAAAGTAAATTATATAAACTGAATTTTTCATTATCTTTGTTTAGATGGATATTAAAATGAGTGAAGAAATTGATGTATTAACTTTGTCTTAGTACAAAATGAGAGAGTAGGAATAAATACATGTTTCATTCATGTAATATTTATAACATTAACTATGTCCACAGATTCAAATCAAATAATCACATCATGAAATGTCAAAACTACCCTTAGTTTGAATTGAAATGCCAACACACAGACATGTTGATACCACTTCTTTAACTCATGCTTCTATAACAGTAGAATTTCAATCAAATACAGTATAATTTTCAGGGAATTTTACACAAATCTGATATTGTTAAGAGCTAATTACATCTTATCCTTACTCTTTTGCAAATTACAAAAATTTCTTAAATTTGTTGGAATCTGGATACATCCCAAAATGTCCATTGTGTCCCGGCTTCGGATACATCCCTCAATGTCCTGATACATCGCGTCTCAATTTCGAATATATCATAGCGTTAGTGATGTATCCGACCGACACATCATGTAAAGTAATGTATCCGAAAATAGGAGAGCAACTTTGCTAGTTTTATCTTCCGTTATAGCATGTGGCCATTTATATCCCTCCATTTACAAACTTGTCACTCATATCCTTAATTTGATGGAAAGCCTCGAATCAACTCAAATTACCCATTTTCTTAAAAACTAATTTTCAAATCGAAACTCATGTCCAACCTTTTATCTATCTTAACCCAAATAAATTAAACCCATTGCTAAAGTTTGACCTCATCAATGTCTTGGGCAGATCCATAAGATATCTATCTCTTTACTTCTCTTGCTAGCTATCTTGATAGTGAATTCCTTTTTCTTTGAGAATTAAGTTTAATTCTCAAATATTCTATCTTATTTCGTTATTGATAGTACACCGATAGTTGTTTAGTCTTTTTCAAGAATTTAATCTCTTTATGGTAGCCACATTAACAAATATGTAGGAATCCTCTATTTCACACATCTAATTAGCTTGCATGACCCACTAATTCAACAAAATTACTTATGCGGGACCAAAGGATACCTAAAATATTAAACTAAAGTAGTGTGGTTATATTTTATCCACGTAGAGAAAAGTACGTGCAACAAATAAAACAATCTAGTACTCCCTTCATTTTATATTATTTGACTATTTTTTTAAAATTTTGTATAAGCTTTAAAAAAGTAAAAATTTAATTAAATTCTTATGTAATATTTTAATTTATGATATAGGTTTTTCTATTTAAAAGTTAAATTTAATCAATCTTTAAAGTTAGATTTGGATTAAATTAATTCATGAATGTTTCAAAATTATACGATGAGTTACAATTTCTTCTTATGTTTATATGATAAAAGATACATTTTGAGATATTCATAAAGATATTTACATAATTTAAATTCCAAAAAAAAGTGAAGAAAGAAAAACTTATTGGATCTCTTAAAGATGCAAGAATTCTACGGACCAAAATAAAAGGTATATAATTAATTAGGAGACAGTGAATGGGCTACATTTGGGACCACAAAATTAAATGAATCATTTGTAAAAGCTTTAGGCTGTATTTGCACATTTAATTTTGTATCAGGATTTGAAATTATAATTTCAAAATAATATTTGAATATGTGATTTGAAGTTACGATTTTAAATTTTAAATTCTTTAAAAAGTATAATTTTAGATTGGATTAAAATCTTGAAATGCAGCTAATGGATTAATTCTTCTATGCTAATGAAATGTTGAGTGTGTTTGTACTTTGTAGACCAAAAGAGGGAATATTTTGATATATTTATAAAAATAAATTACATAATTTATATTTCGAGAAGTTAAAAGTATCACATAAATTGAAAGAAAATGGGACTCAGAAGATTAAAGTAATCTTACCGGCAAAAATAAAAGGTATTTTCTTTGTCTTAATTTTTGTGCCATAACTTGAATTTTGAGAGTCAAACAATTTAAGTTTAACCGTAAATTTGGACATTGAATCTTCCATTTTTCTAAAATAAAATTTATATATTTGAAATAAAAAATTTAGGATCAGAAAACTAAATGAGTCTGGAAGAGGTGTCAATGATTATACTAAAAAGAGAATTATGAGACTAGCAAGGCTACACACAACCTCAAGGAATTTTTGCAACCACTTAATCACTAAACTAAATCTTCATCTTGTGTCGAGAGGTTTCAATATATATATAAAAATCAAAATGTGACCTCTATATACAATGTAATTTTTCGGCGAAGGGGTGTCACTTGGACAAGGCTGAGTACTCCACCCCTGCCGTCATTGTTTCTTCTCCGAAAAAAGAAGTTCATGACCTGTGGGCCTTCTACCTCCACGCAACATTGCTTCGTCAGGCTTTCGCCCATTGCGGAAAATTCTCCAGCCTCCCATAGGAGTCTAGGTCATGTCTCAGTCATGCTTACGAATAAATATATAATTTAAGAAATTCAAATTGCATGTTCACATAAAATTTGGATTTCAAATCAGTCTAATTTTATATCACTTGTGCAAACGGAACATAGGATATTCTACCCCATATACATACATGTGAATCTACTTGGATACGGTGTATCTAGAACAAGTTACACCTAATTTTGACTCTACATATCTTGAGATACATGTATCTGGACTCATCACTAGTAAGATTTATAATATTAGAAACTAAATTAGCCCCTTCCATTGAATTAAAATTATAATTTCTTTTTGCAATTTAATTTCATCTTATTTGTCATACCAAGATATTGATAACATATTAGTTGTTGTTTAGTCTTTTTCGAGAGTTAAATCTCATTATTGTTGCCACATTAACAAATACGTACGAATCCTCTTGCGTATAGGACCACTGATTCACCAAAATTACTTCTGCGGGACCAGAGGATACCTAAAATTGTTGTTATAATTTGTCCACATAGAGAAAAATACGCACAACACACAAAACATATATACTTTCTTCATTTTAATTTAATTATTTCATTGTATGAAATTTTAACAAGTTAAAAGTAAAATAATTTTTTATGTAATATGTTTAATTTATGATATAGTCTTTTCTTTTCAAAAGTTAAATTTAATCAATCTAAATTACATATCTAAATTTTCCTATCAATCTAATTTTATATCACTATTCAAGTGGCGATGTCCAGAGCGTGACGGGCTCGTAGAATATTCTTCCTCCGGGACCCTAAAGAGGTCCCTTAGCTCCTTATCGTCAATATATAATACATAGTAATTTATTAGTAAAAAAAATGAGTATCAATAACTTAGCAACAATGGAAAAGTTGTTGTTGAAACTGCCAGTTTTGTTGCTTCTTCTTCTTCAACAACAACAACAAGCTGCTTCGCATTCTACTGTTGAGTATCTTCCCGGTTTGCAGGGCCGCCTCCCCTTCCCTCTACAGACCGGGTGAGCTCGTTTGCATTTATTTATTTATTTGAGAACGAAAAGAATCTAAAAACTATGTTTTTCTTTGGTAATATTAGAGGTGAAGTTTGAATTTTTAAATTTGATAGGTTTAAAATTTTAAAATAACTACATTAGATATAAATAATCAAGGTGGAGATGATTGGTGTTTACATCCCTACTCTATTCAAATAAGGAGAAACGTCGCGGTGACTCAAAAAATAATCAATTGATTCAATTTTGAAAGAATTTAAGAATAAACGAATTTTAAAAGAGTCGCCACCTAATTTTAGGAAAAAACTAGGAAACCAATTAAATGATCTACGAAACCATAAGATTCTAGGTAAGGGGTTCAAGTTATTTCGAAGGGAAGGTGTTAGGCATCCTTCGAAATCCACACTTGTGGGTCCCGACTGAATTCATTTTTCAAATTGAGGAGGAGATAAAACAATATACAAATATGATAAACATATAATATACACAAATAATAAAATGAAATAATAAAGTAAAAAACGACCTAGGTTTGCCTAACGTCAATATGTGCAAAATAATAAATAAGAGTATAATTCAAACCTAACTCAAATAGCTTCAATGAGAAGCACCTCCGGGTACCTGTAAAGACACTTAGTAAAAGTGTTAGTGGTAAATAAATACGATTAAAAACAAATAAAATAAATAATAACTTAGAAATAAAAACCCGTCTTATTAAAATGGAGGCCTTAGAAAT
>JAJOOO010079671.1:0-37661 GCA_029582685.1 Solanum piurae
CCAGTTGAGTAGTTCATCATGTTATCCCCAACTTCATAGCATGTTTCACCAGATATGGTGGAGACAGTAACAGTGATTATTCGTCTTTCAGGGACAGGCTTGACAGGGAATGCTAGGTTGTTGTTATGAAAACTATTAGTGTAAGGCAGCAATGAAACAGGAGCTATGGCAGTAGAAGAAGAGACTGAGGGTGGTGTTTGGACCAAATTATTAGTGTAATTGTTGTTAGCTCCTTGCCTTGATCATTTGATCTCTCCATTGCTACATCTACTGCTTGCACTCCCTGTTTCTCACTTCCTTGTTCCATTTCCTTTCTCTTAACTTCAGCAAATTGTTCAGCCGACAACATAAATGTTGTGATCGCGTTATCTTTTACTTCCAGTTTAGACACAAGGTTCAGAAACTTTTTCTGTATTCATCACCCAATTAACATTTAACAGTTGACAGAAATTACTAGTACTAAAAATATCACGACTCCTACGGTAACATGCATATCTTACAGTACCATGAATCTCTCTACTTCCTCACTAATCAAACATAATTCAGCCCCACCTCTCCCTTTCCCCTTCACCCTAACTAGAAATAAAAACTCAGAGAACTATAGAGGGGAAATAGTGCATTTTTGATGGATTACATTAGAGACATCAGAAATGATTGAGTTGTGTATCTCAAATGTGAGTTACAGCATAATATGAAATTATGGAAGTGTGAGTTGCATCTAATTCCACATGCAAGGCAATAACATACATATAGGTTGATTAATTAGAATACCTCCATATTTTCCATGAAATCTGAATTGGCTATCATTAATTGTTTCTTGCACATTTCCTGCCACTTAAACAGAACATGAAGTATAATTACCAAAAGGGTTAAGTATTAATTTGTAAACCACTCAAATGACAAATTTTTGGCTTTTGGAAATAAATACCATTGATGGAATAACTTTCCTTGAAGTTTCAATAGCTTTTGTTTCTTGTTGCGTCTTCTTCAATTCAAGCTCCTCAGTCTTTCTACTCAAATAAAAACACAGCCATAGATGTTTATATATCACCAATGTAAAATCTTATAATTATAGTATGAAAATTAATTCTTGCATGAATTGGAAGAAGCAGCTGCATTTTCTTAGCAAGAAGGTGTGTCATATATACTAATGAAGAACAAAGATATGACATCATTTTTAGCATAATAAACACATTTTTTTTTACCATTACCTGCATTCGATTTACACCACAAGTTTTAACAAAGAGAGGAACACATCGATTTGCTCACAAATACAATCATTTATTTTACACGTAGCAAAAGAACTAGCTTGATGAATACAATGAGTCTCAAATAAGATCAAGATTACTGCACTTCTTCATAAACCAAATGAACAGACCCATTTTCTCACAAAAGGACCTGTTATCTCAAAGGTATTTAAACAATCAGAAGCTGCAACAAATTGACTCACACATGTTTCCTCAACTCATGATCAAATTGAAAGAAAAAAACACATAAGCTAACACATATATAACACGATGCAAAGGGATTCAAAACCCACTACGTAGCACACCACCGGGTGGCTCTCCTGAATGTCGAGTCTTTCTCTGCCGTCAACTCGACATCATCGTCACCTGCAAGATAAGGCCAAAAACTTGACTTTAATAAACAAGTGAGAAAGGCCCTTTCTATCTTATTAGTCAAGCGAGCTAGCTGCAATAAAAAATAGCGCTAACTAGAAATAGAGAGTGCTTCGAAAGGTGCTGGCTACCTCCTTAATGAAAGCACAGCTAGGTGCTGGCACTCAATTAGTAGCACTGGCATGTCACTCGGCTCATCGGCTCACTTCAGTTGCAAAGACTTTCTCCTTAGGTGCATGTCTCAGCAACACAAAATGAGGATTTCGCTCGTTATAGGACTTGACCCAACATCTCACGACATGAGCTGACGACAGCCATGCAACACCTGTATGAAATTAAGTACCATCCCGTTAAGGACCGGTTTTCTTGTTCATTTGTCAAGGGCTGGTAAGGTTTTGTGCGTTGTATCGAATTAAACCACATGCTCCACCGCTTGTGCAAGCCCCCATCAATTCCTTTGAGTTTCGGTCTTGCCACTGTACTACCCGGGCGGAGTGTTTCACGCATTAGCTGGGACCCTCATCCGCGTAGACCAAGGGCAAACACTGATCGTTTACGGCATGGACTACTAGGGTATCTAATCTTGTTCGATCCCCATGCTTTTGCACCTCAGCGTCGGTAGGGACCAGAGAGCTGCCTTCGCTTTTGGTGTTCCTTCGTAGATCTCCGAATTTCACCCTTACACACGAAATTCCACGCTCCTCTGTCTCACTCAAGTGAATTGGTTTTGAGAGCATTCCACCAGTTTTTGGCGGCTTTCACTTTCAACCCTATTCACCACCTACGTGCCCTTTATGCCCAGTCATTCCAAAAAATACTTTCCCCCTTCTTACCATGATTGCTGGCACGGAGTTAGCCGGGGCTTCTTTCTCGAGTCTTGTCATGATCGCACACTCGATGAAAGAGCTTTACAAGGGGCATTTCCCTTCATCACTTAAGCGATATTGTTGGATCGGGCTTTCGCTTATTGTCCAAGATTCCCTAATACTGCCCCCCGTGGGAGTCTGGGCCGTGTCTCAGTCCCAGTATGGTTGATCATCTGAAAAGACCAGCTAAGCATCATTGGCTTGGTCAGCCTTTACCTGACCAATTACCTAATACTACGGAGGCTCATCAAACAACGCTTTTTAGCTTTCTTATGGATTTGGCCCGAACTGTTTGGTAGATTCCCACGGTTTACGCACCCATTCGCCACTTTGTTCTCAACTTTTCTCACCTCCTAGGAGAGACAAGCTACCTTTAGCTAGGAGCCTCTTTTCCTTCTACCCAGCTCCCCGAAAACAACGTTCGACTTGCATGTGTTAGGCATATAGCTAGCATTCCTTCTGAGCTAGGATCAAACTCTTCTTTTGAGTATGATTAGGCCCTGCAGTGGTAGAACCTGGTGAACCGGGTGTACTATTTCCCAACCTTCTTTAAACTTTTCTTCTCTTATGATTTTTGCTTAAGTAGAGATTCTTTACCGGTGACCCAGTTTATTCGGCCCCCACTATCCTTAAGGATAAAATAAGATCTCTTGATTTGCCCACAATCCCTACTAGCGTAGCAAGTCTGGTAGCTGGTGTGTTGTTCGTTCTAGTGATAGGCTCATAGTGCGATTCTGATTCTCAATTTGGTTTTCTGTTCTGGAATGAATATGTTCTAAAGAAAGACTTGCCTATACTGAAAATGGGCTGGTTCACGGTAATGAATGGTGGTATCGGTCGGGGCAAGCACAACACTCATTCTTAGCCTCATTCTTGAAGCTTCATTCTCTTCCTTAATCGACCTTCCCTACTTCAATCGACCTATACTTCATCCTACCGGAGTGACTTCATCCTACCTACTGAAACCATCTTCTTTCTTCTTTCTCAGTTGAAAGAGATGAGGGACCTAAGTTCTACAAAAAGTGTATGTTAAGCATGGCGATTGGTTCCTTGCTTCAAGATTAGATTGAAGGCATTCTGCCAATAACGTTTGAATAACACGAATGCAATAGGTGTCACTGAACTAGGTACTTTCCGACCAACTGCCCAAACTCCAACTAGCTTTTTTGAAGATGACTGCTGCGGATGTTTCCTATGGTTTACGGGCAAGAGAAGAGAGCATCACATCAAGTCAATATCAATAGAAAGAGGTGCTTTTAACTAATTCTGTTTGAGCCTTGAATGAACTACATTCTCTTGGATCCCTTTCCGAAACCAGCCCTAGACCTCTTCTTTTGAATGTTTTCCAGGGCTACTTTTTCAGTTGCAGGTGCTGCTACAACTAATTTGTTCTTTAGTTGATTGGTGAACAAAGTAATTTAGTACGGAACAATAAAGAAATATAAGAACATGACTGTCGACAACTTGAAAAAGAAAAAAAGAGTTCAACCGTTCCCTAAATATGGAGTCAATGACTTTGAAGGGCCATTATTGAGTCAAGCAACCGAAACTGAGCAAAGAAGTCACATCTGAGATAATTATAACTAAGTCATCCACTTATATTATACCAAGCAAGAACCTTTGGCAGTTTACTCGCTAGTGTCATCACTCACTGGATGAGCCTTTCTATTTGTACCAGTTGAGTACGTCTGCCCAAGACCTAGACAAAAAGCTTTGTACCTTACCATGGAAACTCCGTTATCAATGTCGTCTGGCCCAGTTGCCCCAACTGGACTTAACCATTTGACTTCATTCAATAAGAGGAGGAGAAGCCCTCTTGAGTAAGGGCTCTTGAGTTAGAGTTCGAACTCACCTTCTTTCTTTTATTTCACAGCCTCTTCCATATTCTCAATCGGAATAGCCAGGCCAACAATATTTTTCTTTTATTAGGATCGGAATCCGAAAGAGACGCAGCAACAAGAGGTCCTGAATCAAATAGAGCAAGCAAGTCCATATTTTGTTCGACTTACGACTTCATTCCCAGAGTAAGGAGAAAGAAGACACAACGCCGGGGAATAGCTCCGAGAGGGACTTCTCTGAGTAAAGAGATAAGTAAGGGTAAGACTCATTCCAATTGAATAGGTGAAGAGTCTCTTTCGAGCGAGATCCTTTACCACGCCTAACTAAATGAAAGAAAGTAAAAGAGAGAGTAGCCGCATATTTCTTAAATGAAAATAAAGTACTTCCTTATCCTAAGGCTGTCACTGAATGAATCTGGTTACTAATGCCGCCAGAGAGGCTGAGGTGAGTATCGTCGCATCGCCTCAGATAACTTCTTTGGCTTTGTAGCTATGACTCTTATATTTCCTAAGTGGTTCGTAAGTCTTTCTTAGTTTAGAATTCTAAAGACTGCTTGCGGCCCTTATTCCTGCTTTAGCTTGTGAGGGATTGCTCTTGTTTTTTTTTTAATTTCAGTGAAGTGCTTATAAGGTTTAACTTCTGATTTAGAAATTTATGTGATAGACGAAGAGTATATTATAGAATAGACTATACCCCTAGACCCGGTATGGAAAGGGAGTAAGGTAATTCATCATCAACAAAGGAAGGAATCGTTAGAGTATTGTATTGCCCTCCAATATGACTATACAGAGCAGTGGGAAGGTCGGAATCTAGTGAATCTGTCTTTAAAGTGTAGCTCCGCACCTTACCCATCGTGTAATGACAGTGTGCCTTCACCCCATGATCTTAGTGCTCCGATTGTACCTTCTGTATCTGTAACTGTAAGTGCATATGTATACACTAATTTATACGTGGGTTCTGCTTCGGGGAAGAGAAGTTGACTCCACAAAGCAGAAAATGCCTCGGATATTCCATTAACGGTTACCTAGCCCAGTAAAGGAAAATAAAGGGCAATCTGCTAGAGGCACATTCCTATTCCTTGCCGCAACGTATCCCAGGTTGGCTACCCTTCCCTTATAAAATCCTAGGATACTCTTGCTTGTAGGCATAAGGAAGATTTCAGATTCACCGCTTGGACCTAAAAACAATCTACTAAAGGTCTTCCGATTCTGTTGCGGGTATTTTCTTTTCTACAAGGCCAAAAGGAGGGTTGACTAATGACACAACGGCCAACCCTAAAAATAATTTTTAAAGTGGTATTTTTTTCATGCCACAATGTTAAATAAGGAACTTCTTAGGAAGGAATCCAAGTTTTTGATGTTTTTAAATGTTGCTTTTGAATAACGGGTGTTGATTTTACAGGTTGAAAGGTTGAAAGTGTTGGAAAAGGAGTAGTAGGCGATCTAAAAGTCCAATCGGCGACACCCTGAGCAAGTGGGCATACTTTATTTGGACCGCCGGTTCAACCACCCAGCTTTATGGGGAATTCTGTAAAACTTGGCGAGTCAAAAGCTTAGTCGGCGACTCTCCAAACAGGTCGGCAAGCCCGACTTTCCCAGCCGTTTGAACCCCCAAGTTGCTGGGAGTTCTGTAAAACTCGGCGCGCCAAAATATCACTCGTCACATGGCCGAGTGGGTCGGCGGACTCAACTAACCTCGCTGACTGGCGCGCAAACTGAAAGGTTTTAAAAGGGGAAAACAGTTCAAATTTAAAAATCTTTCACTTTCTCACCTGTAAAAGGGAAAAATAGTTTGTATTCATGCATTCTGTTACTCTTATTTCATTTGGAATCTTTGCTGAGGATGGATTTTGAATTACTTTGCTTCCTAGCTTTCAAATCTTTTTGGGCATACAACTTGGTTTTACGAACCCCGAACTTAATTTTTTGTTGAAATCAAATGATTTTAATACTTTGTTGTTGATATGTATGGGTATTGTCATTTTGATCGTTGTGTTGTAGTTTGTTTGCCAAATCTTGAATGAAATCATAATTAATTGGCGTTAAATCATAATTTCCTATGTGGTTACTTGTTGAAATTGAGTTCAAATTGTTGGGTTGTGTTGTAAATGTCGTGAGTCTACCGAGGTAAAGTCTGAGTAACCCTAAATTGTGATAATTGTCAAATTTTTCTCGATGATAGAGCGGTTGACGTCATTATTAAGGGTAAAAGAGGTCAATTGGCCAACTTTGGCCAAATCAGGGAAAGTCTGAGTACCCCGAGGGCATGGGTAGTATGAGTCTTGCTTTAATTTCATAATGTCAGTATTTGATTTTGATTTCGTGGACTGCAGGCTTCATTTTGAAGTACAGGGTGAAAAATTTGCATGTTGGGCCATTTAACGAGTTGGGTCGAACTCGATGAAGGGTTCGGCGGCTCGCCAAACGTCCCCTAGATCGCCCATTAACTCTCTTAATTGTGAGTTTATGTTATGTAACTTTCGGTGATATGCCTGAGCGCGCTGAGTTCACTTGGTGATTTGTGCAGAGTGCTTCTTGATCCCCCTTTTGCGCCCTTATATCTTCAAATTGTTCTGTAACATTCGGCAAGCCATCTCTAGTTCGCCGAATGGTGTCGGCGATCTAAGGAACGACCCTAGACATCACCAACCGACTTTGAATTTTGAGCTTTTTTTGCACTGTAACTTTCAGTGAGCCTGACGTAGCTTGCCAAAGTAGTTAAGCGACACAGCGATCTAGTTGGCACTAGATGCCCTTACTGTTAGAGTCGCATCTTGTGAGTAGAGCCGAGGTGCTGCATATGAGTTGACGTCCTTGAAGGTTGAGGAAGGATATAGACCAGCTGAAGTCCACTGATTTCACTATGCTATTTGGGACGATGGAGATTCCCGACATGCCAAGTGTAGATATTCCAGCTTGTTCTGAGGTGCCTCCGACTACTACCGGAGATGACACTAAAGCTGATGATGTTGCTGTTGATTCCGAATATGAGAAATATGAGAAGCAACTAGGTGGTACTGATGTGACTATCTATGATGACTTGGCGGACCTAGAGGGATCCATGGTGCATACAGTTGTGCCGGTCTCTTTGAGGGATGTTTCTAGGTTGGCCTCCAATGGAGCCAAGGATGCTGAGATACCGGGCACTATTGCCCAGACAAAGGGAGATGTGGATATGCAGACTTCACCCTAGGACTAGGCTGGCAGGATGATTTTTTTTGTCTCCTTTTCTGTTCACTTTTTAGACTGTCTTTATTTTAGTTGCATTCGAGGACAACTGCATATTTTGTTGGTGGGGTGAGGTATTCCCATACCTACCGCTTTAGGGCTGCTTTGTGAATATTGGCTTGATTTTGATTGTGTTTTTATGAATATTGGAGCTTATTGGTTTATATATATCTTGGTTGTTGAATTATGGTTGTTGATAAAATGTGGCCCATTGTTACAATATGAAAATGGTGTTGAAATGTTTTTTGAACCTAGTTTAAAATTTTTGCCACCTCTTTTGTGTGTGATTGTGGTTGTTCTCGCCAAAATTTGAGTGTCGGTTATGGTCAATACCGATCACTTGAAAAGTTTTCTTAATTGAACAAAATGAATATGCAGTTATGATGAGACAAACTAAGATACATAGGCAATATGTGAACTTTAAGCATCTCGTTGTGACTAGACGATTGTCGACTAAGTCTCTTGTGATGAACACTGCACGCTAGCTAGAAAGTGTGAAGTCTTGTTTGATAATTATATCAATGCCTTGTGTGGGGAGGTTGTCTTGAACATTGTGCTTGATGACACCTAGAATTTTCCCCATTGGTCCGATTGATTGAGTGAAGCAAGCAATTGCAATGATCTTAGGTAAAAGTTTTGAAGAGTGAACCAATTTGGCAATATACCTCTTTGTGGCCAACCTTGGGAGAAGTGTGAACCTTTCTTGGCACCTTTTGAGCCTATCCTTTTCTTTGGAATAAACTTAAACAACTTCGAACTCTTTATCCCATCACCCATAACCTTCATGAAGTATTGCTTCATTTGAATAGCCAACTTAGGCCAAAAGTCTAAGTTGGGGGTGTGGTGAAAAGAAGGAAAGTGAAGCAATGTGGAAATCCCCCTTTGTGAATGTTTTGAAAAAAGATGAAACCCCTCCATGTAAAAAAAAAAAGAGAAAAAGAAGAAAGAAAAGAAAAAGGCTGAAAAAGAAAAAGAGTTGTGAAATAAAGTGTGTGAAAATAGTAAAAGAAATGGGGTATCCGGTGATTCATATTTAGTTTAATAATGGGGTGGATTATGAACATATTTGAATGTGAAAGAGAAGGATAAAAAAAGTGATTTTCAGGCCATACTTCATGAAGGTAGAAGCCACTAAGCCTAAATGACTATATATTTACACTCAGCCCCATTACAAGCCTTAAAAAGACCTTTGTGATCTTGAGTGAGCTGAAACAAATGTTGCTTGGGAAATAAGGGCAAGCCTATGGGTGGAGTCTTGTATGTGTTCATCTTTTTTAGTGTGAGAATTGTATGTGATTCTGGGACCTTAAATATTTGAGAAATTTTGTGTGAATATGGAATCATCTTTATTGTAAGGGAATTTGAATACCTTTGTTGAACTCGAACTTGCATTTGAAACAAGTATTGTGAGCTTGAGTACACTTGATAATGGTGGGTCACAATTTGAATCTTTGAGTGCACAATTAAGCATTGTATGTGTAGTTTGAACCTTTTTGTGTGCATTTATGTTGAGTCTTAAGCAACACTGTTTGTAGACATCCTTGTTAAACTCAATGATCTTTTACTTGAGGACAAACACAAGTTTAAGTTGGGGGTGTTGATGAGTCTGAGATTTCGACTCATTTAGGGCTTTATTTTGATAGTCTAAGTGTCATCAAATGCCTAATTTATGCTCTAAACTGATGTTAAAGTGTCGATTTGCAGTTGTGAATGCTAAGGAGCAAGGCAAGGACACTACTAGGCAAAAAGGAGCAACTAGCTAAAGAAGTGAAGAAAAGAGATCCTGGTGATCACCATGACCAATCAACGAACCACTGAGTGGCTCTTTAGCTTGCCCAAAGTTCCAGCGTGCCAGCCCTGGGGAGGTACCAACTAGGCGATAGAAATGGGCAGTCGGTGGATTGCCGAACAACTCCGTGATAGCAACCTTGATCGCCTAAAGTCATAGAACCCTGAAGAAAAATGGCCAATGCAAACCGGCAATGGTTTGGAGCAAAAGGCAGATCGCCGACTGGTTTGGCGAGGCGCGACTTACTTCGCCGAATGGCCTTTCAGGCCAAAAATTGGGAAACTATAAATTGAAATTTTAAATGAAGTTCCCAGAGTTCTGATTCCCTAAGTTCGAGTTTTTCTCTGAGTTTTTGAGTTTCCATTGTAGACTTTGAAGATTTTCAAGCTCAAATTTGAGGATTTTCAAGTGGGTTTTTGGAATATATTCAATTTGGACCATTGTAAAGACTTGGAAGCTTTTACCCAGCTCATGGCTAATGTAGTTGGTAATTGTTTCTCTCTTTTTATGATGTGTAGCTAAAACCTCAATCACGGGGTGTGATCATGTGTTTATTGTCTAATTAGCTTATGTGTATTGTTGATTAATGATTTAAATGTTGTTTTAATGTTGGTTTAACCGATATCTGAGTAGTAATTCATGAATTGTACTTGCAAATACAATTCAAGCATAGTGTTTTGGGCTTGCTCGGGAGAGAGGTTCTAAACCAAGGTTATTGATTGATGATTGTACTGTGTGGGTTGTTATGGGTTCATCTTGACAGAGTGAATCTTAACTCACTCCTACCCATCTAGCTCGAGAGAGTAGATAAATTAAGGTTTTGGGCTGTTTTGTAGAGTTAACCTTGTCAAGGTTTGAGAGAACTCGCCTGAACCGTAATAGTTGTCCGAGAAAAAACTATTGCACTTATACTCTAGCCTACCGAGAGTGATTCATCAAATTATTATTAAATTTTAATTACCCATATCGATTACATCCCGAGAATCCTCTTAATCTTATTGAAACCACTGCTTTCGTATTTGTTTTAGTTGTTTATTGAGAAACCAATTCCCCCATCTGACATTTGTTTTCACCCATTTCAATTTAACTAAATGTTTTTGATAATTACTATTCCTACCACCAATTAGATTACATTCATAACTTCGTAACTAAATTCGAACTTGTACCGTTCCTTGTGGGTTCGACCCCAACTCTTCGTTGGGTTTTATTCTAGATTACGATCGCCCACACCTAGTATTGGATGAGGTATGGTTGAGCATTTATCAGTCTTTACTTGGACAAATCACATTTCAACTCCTTGAGGTCTTTTCACTGGTTCAATTCTATGAGTAGCATCACGGCTCGTCATGAGGATCACGATCTATCAGGGCCTCCGTTGTCCTTACTTAGCACTACAACAATTTATCTTATCAAGGCCTGCACACTGGACATCAACCACAGGATTCTACACGATATGTCATGAGGACCACGATCCATCAATGGCTCTGTGGTCTTCACTTAGACTTTGATCATCAACAACACAAATTCCATCTTCACTGCTTCCACTTCAGGAGCTTCACGACGGCTCATCTTGACAACCACAACCCGTGATGGGTTTCGTGGTGTACCCTTCAATATATTCATTTTGCGCCTCTTTTTCACTTTTTCCGCACAAGTGTAAACCTGTCTAGACATTCAACAAGCACATCAAATCTTATTTAAATACACTTAGTTCTAGTATTAATCCTTAGTTTTGAGCATCGAATGTTCCAATATTTCACGGCACATCAACACCTTCAACTTAGAACCATTACTTGTCCTCAAGTGATGATAAATACAACACATTTGACTCTCAAACACTCAAAACCTCTTAATACTTATGTAGAAGCTATCTGAACTAGAACTTATATCTGACTTGCAAGGATCAATGTATGATATCCCATTACTCATAGTTAACCATGCTTATGCTCGTGTACGTTGTCAACCAACACAATTTAACTATCAAATGCAGACATAGTGTCCTCACATCAAAGAAGTCCCTCACACATGATAATTGGGACTAAATACAATTCTCACACTCACAAGGAACTTCTAACACTAAGAACGAAAGACCATAAGCTTTCCCGTTTTTTCTACACTCTATCTTCCAAACAACTGGATTAGGATCGCTGAAGGACTTTATAGGCTTTTAACGTGCGATCGGGCAAAGGAATGGAATATATGGTTTTATGAGTGACAATTTTACCTTGGTTCTCCAAAGTTTAATTAGCAATTAACTTTATCTGCTCGATTCCATTTTCTCTCATTTCAGTACATCCTGACAGCCACACCATTTTTTTCTTTTCTTTATCTTCACCTTTCTTTTGTTTTTGTTTCTTTTATACTACCAGCTTCTTTGAACATGCATATTATTCCTGATCAATTTGCTCTTTTGACTTTTGTGCTTTTAGCGCTGACTGAGTGAACCTTCTTTTTATACTTTTTCCTTTCTACTCGGGGTGTGCTCACCCTCAACTTAGTCTTTTGGCTTGAGTTGTGTCATTGTATCTTTGGAGACCAAATGATATGATATCAAAGGGTAAGAATAAAATTACTTGCAAGCCTCAAAAAGGGTTCAAGGGTCATGCTTTCGTTTGGTAGTTTATTTTGGTTTTGAGTGGGCTTATAAAAAATGGTCTAATGATCATCTCCTACCAAGTTATTTTCAGACTTTCGCAAGACTACTTCGGCAACTTCTAACTTTTGTACCTAATGACAAACTTCATGCAAACCTCACACGTAGATGACACTAGCTACATTTTTTTGTTTCTTAGATAACCAACTTATGTTCCTAGCTAGCAATATTCAACACGTGAGTATCTAAGATGTCATACAAGGAGCCTGACAGTCAAATTTCAGATTAAGGCTATACATGTTATCATTTCAAACAGAATACAAAGGCTTAAAACTTAGCTGTTGCATAGCTCAATACAGAAAAACTTCACAATTTCATCAAAACACAACAGATAATCAGAACACAGAGCCAACCTTCATACACACAGGTTGCTCACCACCCATTCCCCACACAAAATGAACTTTTCCCTCAAAGTAAATAAAGAAAAACAATAAGGGCTGTGAGGAGGGGTCATACCTACGACGCACTAGGCACCGGTAGTAGGAGCAGTGTAGACACCCTTATAGATGAGTGCACAGTCAAAAACCTGCATTTGATTAGCTGGAACAGTAGGACTAGGGTCTGGTATCACTACAAGGAAAATGGTCATTAACGACTAGAAAAATGGTCCCTAATAGTGTCATTATGGTCCTTGAAAAGGCATAGCGACCATTAATATCTGGTCGCCACCCATCCTTATAGTCTCCGTCGCTAAATGTCTATTGCGACCACATTTTGTGACTGCTCCCTACAGACTTATCGGGACCGGAAAAAATCTGCTCCCTAAAATATGTTTAGGGACCATATTTCTGCTCCTTAAATGAAGATAAACCACCCAAATTTTTTATGCCTAAAAACATATAACGACCAGCTTTTGTTGGTCCTTAAATATTCTATAATTTTCCACCTGAACGTTATACAGTTTATAATGTTTATAATCAACTTTACCTAGAGAACAATATTAGTAACATCAAGCTTTCATAAAATACATCAAGATTACAACATTAGAGAACCTGATACAAATTTCATTAACATGTCAAAATACAACGAGGGGGACATATACCTTACCTCCAATATATTCATATAATTTAAACTCCACATACTACAACTATATATCTAATACTTGGTTGTACTAGTCAAACTAATAGTACATTTCAAACTGAGTCAACTAATATATTAGTTGAATCCAAAAAATAGATCAAGTGGCAGCTGTCTAGGAAATACACACTTTTGTGGCACTAAGGAGAAAACTGAACATATTTTGTATTAACTTGTTTGCACGAACATATCATACACTGGTGTAAGAGGCTGGTTGGACTATTCACCTTGTAACATTAATCAACTTCACTCAACTTGGACCATTCGTCTTGTAACTGGTGAAGAATAAACATGGACTATCATCTTGAACTTGTACATATGAACACCACATTCGTATATACAATCAGGAAATAAAATCAAATGAAATATTCAAGTCTAATTCTTATAAGAAAATGAGCAATGGTAATTCAAATATTTCAGAGTCTATTTTCTTCACCAGATAAAATAATTATTGTATTATCAAGAGAAATGCACCTTTCAGATCTCATAGTGAGTAGACAGACTGCTGTCTAGCTCTATAATGTTTCACTTCAAGAAAAATAAATACATAACCAATACTGAAAAAATAGAAAATTCAAAGAAAAAATAGAGCACAACAAAGAAAAAAATTGACCAGAATAGAGAAAAAGGAAGATCACATAGAGCTAGAGAAAAAGTATAAAAACTTCACACTTTTACTACCAACACCTTCTTCCTCCGCTCATTCAAATAAAATATTGGTATTCTTATGCTATAGAACTCATTCAATATTGAAATAAGTACAAATGATAAAGAAGAAATGTTGAAGTAAAATAATACTTGTTCCACCGGTAATATCCAACATAAGATATATGTGTGTTGTTGAAATTCATAATCATCACAATATGAGAATGTTGGAATATTCTGAGATTCAACCAACTTGGTTTATTTAAAGTTGAAATTCATAATCATCACAATATGAGAATATATGTGTGTTGTTGTTACCCCTCATATTATCTACAAAAAATTCAATTTCTCTAAGTGTAACTAGAGTTGTGTAAACAAATAGCGGGTGAACTTCTCCGGAGCCGTAGTTACTATCTTACTACGAAATATATTTATTTTTTTGTTGTTAGTCGTATAGACCTTTATTAAGAGAATATAGAGATATGACATATATGGAGTCTTGTATGTGTACTACACTAGTCAAACAAATAACGAAAACATACTTAATTCTTGCCAAAAGTTTTCATTATTAGAAAAACTTCGAAAGAAAGGATAGATAAAATTTCGTAAGAATGAATATGATGTATAACAGTAACCATTAATAGAACAGTGGGAAGGTGAAACAGAGAACATGGTAATAGAATGTAATACATAAAAATATACCAAATATAAGTGATAGTCGTAGTCACTCTGTTGTAGAAGTCAGTAGAATAGTATTAATATAATGAAGGTAGCCTAGGAAGATAAATTATTTTCAACAACAATTATAATGTCGAGAACGATGATCACTGTTAAATACTTTTGAAATTTTCCACTACTCTATCTTGTTATTGCTAGATAAAAACAATCATTTTATCTTATTTAGGTTGTAGGCTCTATAGGTTATTTTATTGTTTGATTTTGTGAATATGTATGACAGTATAAGAAAAAAACTACATCTTTAATGAACATGTGTATCCATTTTACATCCATAAGATGAGTTTCTACAATAATTGAAGAAGATATGTTTCTCACACTAGTCAAAAGATGGCGTAGAATATGCTAGATTGAGAAGATTTCTCAAATGGTCACTCAACTAATAGTTTCTTTCGGATAAACTGAAAAAAAGGAATTTTCACTCAACTAATTGTTATTAGTTAATAAAGTCACATTTTAAATCATAGTCTTACAAAGCACCATTTTAAAAGTAAATTTCAAAAGCTATTAATCAATTCTCAGCTCCAAGTTTCAGAAGCATTAACCAATTATGAAACAAAAGCAATTAATCAATTCTCAAACAAATATTGTTAATGAATTCTCAGCTCTAAGTTTAAGAAGCTATCAATTGATTATGAAACAGAAGCTACAGATCATTTTTTTTTATAAAAAGATTTATCAGTTCTCAGATCTAAATGTACCTAAATTATTGAATTAGTAAATCATTCTTTGAGAGAAAAATCTAAACAATTATACAAGTAGTCCAACATTCAATACTCATTTCCCTTAAAAACTCAACAGTAAATTTTTGATCCTCTATTTTTTCAGATCATTAAATAATCATTTCCCTTCGAAAATCAACACTAAATTTTTTACCCTCTGTGTTTCAGAATTTTTATTATTTATTCATCATTTTGTTATATATAAGAAACAATGAATTAGAACTCTAATGACAATCAAAGAAGCTATTTCACTCAACTCATAGTTTAGTTTTTCCAACTCAAGATGAAGCTCCAAGTATCGTCAACAATGGGAATTTAACTTAACCTCTAAGTCGATTATATGTAATAAGAAGTGGTATTCAACTTTCCAACTGAATGTCATCACAGTAGAATGAGCAAAGAAGAATTTAAATTCATATCCTAAAAAAACAAAATCAAAACTAGAACAGTGTACAACTACATAGTATATACTATATACACAATCCATAATTCTTAAATTCAAGGATGAATTTTAGTTCCTTGCTTAATAAACTAACCTCAATTTCATAAGAATAATTTCAAGTTCACTTCAATCGAGGATACAAACTTGAATTCGTAGAGACTCTTAAACTTTCATGACTACAATTTGACAGAACTGAACTACGTGTGGTGATAAATCACTTTTGTGGCTACAAATTTCTTTCTGATAGATAGACATTTGGTAAATAAATAAGCAGACATACACATAAAACAATGAGAGAATAATTTTGCTAGTATTTTAAAAACTAGAAACATAAACCAAGCCATTAGTTATGTCATCCACATTATAATAATGATTAATTAACGCTAGAGCAAAATTTAAAACTCCACACTTTTACTCACCCATTGAATCGAAGGCCTACGAGTCTAGTTTGCAATGCAAAAACCACTGTATAAAACCGACATCAGAGTAAAAAGTTAGGAGGGTTTTACTAGGGACTGCCAGGGTAGAATCTGGTCGGATAAAAAATATGGTATGTCCACTTATTTAACGTTTTAAGCCATGAAAACATTTCATTTCAATTCCAAAACCAGAGACAAATCTTAGAGAGGGTTCCTATGGAGTTCTAGCATGATGAAGGTTAGTTTTTGATGATTTCAACCATTAAACATTGCCCCCGTGCCTAGAAACGTAATCCCTACGCGTGGCAATCGTTTTTCCCTTCTATTAGCTGCATTTGGAGCTGGTTTTTTGAAGATATAAATTTGTAGTTATTGGTGTTTCTTCAAGGTTTACCCTTAGTTAACTAAGGTAATCATCTCGGGAACCTTTTATGGTTGTTTCAATGAATTTTTACGGACGTTTCAACAAGTTGGGGCAATATGGAAAATCTGCCGATTTAAGATTAATTATAAACTATTTATAGGTGCGTACCAGTTGTGTATATATAGTGTTTGCGAAGCTTAGGACATAAAGAACAACTTTTGTGAAGGAACTACAGTCTTTCGAGTGTTCATTGGAAAGGTATGTTAAAATTATTCCCTACTTACGACATGTTTCCTTAAAGCTTAGGAGCAATATAATTTGGTTGTTATTCTTGTTACACTTGTAGCCATTATTTTTTATTATTGGCTGCTCGAGTTGATATAATCCTCCCTTGTCAGAATTATTATTCAGTTAGTACCGTCCCTATGTTGGATAGACTTAGAGGCCATTTGTATAGGTTGCTTATAACTAAATTGATCGCTTTTAGCGATTGGATTGTTATTGTTGCCCTTGGGGCTATTGTGGTTAGCTGCAGGAATGTGATCTATGCCTAGAAGGGAAATGTTCTGCCTACAGGGCTATATGGATGCCTAAAAGGGCTATGAGTTGCCTACAAGGCTATATTGACGCCTAAGAAGGCTATGTACTTCCTACAGGGACATGTTATTGCCTAAGAGGGCTATGAGTTGTCTATAAGCTATGTTGATTCCTAAAAGGGATATGTGTTGCCTGTGGGGCTATATTAATGCCTAAGAGGGCTATGTGACTACCTACGGGTCTAGGGGACTACTCCTAGGGGTATATAGGTTGATTAGCACCTTCCGGGCTTATGGGGGCCTGAGTAGGTGGTCTTGTGTGCTGTTTGTACCTACCGAGCTGATGGGGTCTTGGTTAGATTGTTGTTTTATTATTTTTGATAAGTTTAGATTTAGGAGAAGTTCAGTACACTTATCTTATCCTTGATTTATTTATCAGATTATTCCAGTATATCAGGATACCTCCTCATAGTCTATTGCCTTTCATACTCTGTACAATATTTTGTACTGATGCCCCATTTCCTTAGGAGCGCTGCATTCATGCATGCAGGTCCTGACAGACGATCGAGTAGACCTCCTCAGTAGCAGGATTAAATTTTATCCGGTTGGCTAGCCCCTTTTCTCCGAAGCTGCTAGAGTTGGGAGTTTTGTTAACTTTTGTTGTATATATCTTTATGGGTAATCTGGAGCCCTGTCCCCCTAATCTTTACTACTCTTAGAGGCTTGTAGATTAGTGTGTGGGGTGTATAGCAACGTTATGGCCATACTGGCCTATGTTGTTGGTTTGCTGAAGTTTCTGAGTTGTTTGATGTATTGTATTGATATATACCTACTTTTAGTTTTGGTATAGATATCATGGTGGCCTCGATGGCCCAATCAGGACTTCTGTGCTAGTTGGATATTTATTTATTTGACCTCCTGGGAGTAGTTGTTTCTTTTATAGATCAGTTAACAGGGGCCTTGACGGCCGAGGGCTTAGTTTTAAGCTGAGATATACTTGTTTATTTTCTTGATTGTGTGTGGCAGGCATGCGCTAGTAGTAAATGGTTCAGCAGGGTCGGCTCAAGCCTGAGTTTTGGCATTAGGAGCCAGTTGTGCCCCTCGAGTATGGGGCTTTACAAACTTGGTATCAGAGCAACGTCGTATCCTAGGGAGTTTGCAAGCCATATATAGTAGACTTTTATTTATAAATGTGTTGTGCACCACATCCGATAAGCAATAAGCTATTGGGCATGTTAGAATGATTATCCTTCCTTTGCTCACCTCGTGCTATAGAACAGTGTCTTAAGGGTTGAGGTTTCTGGCATATGTTTTATACTTGTATGAAGATAGAGATGACTGACACAAGACATACCACAACTAGCCAAGGGATAGATACAACTGCAAGCGAGGGTACCGACAAGGTACCATAGGTGGAGGTATCCCATTGTGAGACCGAAGGTGAGACATCTTCTCTGCCCCCTATAGCTTCTCCACAACTTCAGGAGCCTCTGAGGACTACCGGACTTCCGGCTCCACCAGCAGTACCACCTCTAGTGCTTTCTATTTCATCTGATCAGGATTTCAAGAGTGCAGCATGTATATTAGCACAGTTAGTAGCTGCACAGTGCCAACCAGTTGCGCTAGATGTTGCCGGATCTTCTGAAGGGCCCGAAAGTTCAAGAGTTCGTGAATTTCTTGCCTTGAATCCTCCACAGTTTACAGGTATAGATCGCAGAGAAGACCTTCACCACTTTATTGATCAGCTTCATAGGATCTGTAGAGTCATGCATGCCTCAACGACTAAGTCAGTTGAGTTAGCAGAATTTCGATTACGCGATGTTGCAGTATTGTGGTACGAGAGTTGGGAGAGATCTAGGGGAAAAGATGTATCCCTACCCACTTGGGATAGCTTTACAGAAGCTTTCATAGATCATTATTTGCCTCGAGAGATTAGGGATGTCCGGGTGGACCAATTTTTGAACCTTCGACATGGCAGCATGAGTGTTCGAGAGTACGGGCTGAGATTTGATTCATTGGCTAGCTATGCACCAACATTTGTTAATACGATGCATGATAGGGGGCATAGATTTATGGGAGAGCTCGACTCATACTATATCAATGCTTGTTCTACCGCTGCACTAAATGATAAAATGGATATCTTGCGAATTCAGGCATTTGCACAAAGCATAGAGGATCGCCGACATTTACAGTATATGAGTGAAAGGGTCGAGAGAGACAGACAGAAGAGGGCTAGGCCCGCTGGTTTGCAAATAGATTTTCAGGGTGGTCCCAGACCCCGATATTCAATTAGGCCACCTAGACCTCAACCATAACAGTTCTATGGTAGTAGATTTTATCATCAGGAACAGTTAGGCCCATGTGAGGGTTCATGAGCATCAGGCTCGAGCAGCAGAGGGGTCAGGCCAGACTAGGATAGCCCCGCCGCATTGTGCTACTTGCTGTAGGATGCATTTCGGGAGGTGCAGACAGGGTTCCACAGGTTGTTATTCTTGTGGACAGGAGGGGCATGGGTGGAGAAACTGCCCTACCATAGGTCAGGGTGGTATAGGTCAGTCGACCAGGTCAGCAGTAGGTTCTCCCTCATCAGTACAGTCTAAAGGGTGTGAACCCCAGACTTCAGCACGTAGAGGTAGAGGCGGAGAAAGAGAGGGAGTATCTAGTTATGGTAGTGGACAGAACTATACATATTCATTAACCGGCTAACAAGACTCAGAGTCATCACCAGATGTTGTGACAAGTACATTGATTGTTTGCTCCCATTGTGTTTATGCTTTGATAGATCCTGGATCTACACTGTCTTACGCTACTCCATTTATTGCGGGGAAGTTATGTATAGTAGCAGAGTCATTAAATCGACCATTTACTATAACTACACCAATTGGTGAGTCTATTGTTGCGAGGAGAGTCTATCGAGGTTGCACGGTAGAAATTATCGATCGTCAGACCTCTGTAGATCTTGTAGAGTTAGAGATGGTCAATTTTGACGTCATTAAGGGTATGGACTTGTTAGCGTCTTGTTATGCTAATGTTGAGTGCCGGACAAAGGTTAGTAGATTCCACTTTCCAGGAAAGGCACTTCGGGAATGGAAAGGCGATACATCAACGCCGAAAGGTAGGTTTATTTCCTATCTTAAGGCGAGGAGGATGATAACCAAGGGTTGTATTTATCATGTTGTTCACGTTCATGATATAGATGCAGAACCACCGACTCTTCAGTCTATTCCGGTAGTTAATGAGTTTCTAGATGTATTTCTAGATGAGCTCCCTGGTATCCCTCCAGAATGGGAAATTGATTTTGCTATTGATATGCTACCTTGTACACAACCCATATCTATCCCTCCTTATAGAATGGCTTCTACTGAGCTAAATGAGTTGAAGGATCAGCTGAAAGACTTGCTGGATAAAGGCTTTATTAGGCCTAGTGCTTCACCATGTGGTGCACCAGTGTTGTTCATAAGGAAGAAAGATGGCTCACAAATAATGTGTATCAATTACCGACAGCTGAATAAGGAAACTATAAAGAATAAGTATCCTCTTCCGAGGATAGATGACTTGTTTGATCAGTTATAAGGTGCTAAGTTTTTCTCAAAGATTGATTTAAGATCAGGGTACCACCAGATACGAGTTCGGGAGAAAGACATTCCAAAGACTACTTTTAGAACTAGATATGGACACTTTGAGTTCTTGGTAATGTCTTTTGGATTAACTAATGCCCCAGCAGTGTTCATGGACCTGATGAATAGTATATTAGGCCGTATCTAGACTTGTTTGTGATTGTATTTATTGATGATATTTTGGTGTATTCATGTTCAAAAGATGAGCATGCAAATAATCTGCAAGAAGTCCTTCAGGTTCTTCGAGACCGAGAACTTTATGCAAAGTTTTCTAAGTATGAGTTATGGTTGGACTCTGTAGCTTTCTTAGGCCATATTGTATCAGATGAAGGCATTGCGGTTGATACACAAAAGATTGAGGCTATAAAGACTTGGCCCAGACCCATGACTCCAACTGAGGTTCGTAGTTTCTTAGGGTTAGCTGGGTAGTACAGAAGGTTTGTAGAGGGGTTTTCTTCAATTTCAGCCCCATTAAAGATGCTGACTCAAAAAGCAGCTAAGTTCCAGTAGACTGAGGCTTGCAAGCATAGTTTCGAGGAGCTCAAGGACAAGTTGACATCAACACCAATTCTTGTATTGTCAGATGGTTCAGAAGGCTATGCGGTGTATTGTGATACTTTTGGTGTTGGGTTGGGATATGTTCTAATGCAACATGGTAAGGTTATCGAATATTCTTCAAGGCAGTTGAGTAAGCATGAGAAGAACTATCCGACCTATGATTTAGAGGTGGTTGCAGTTGTGCATGCACTAAAGATCTGGAGACACTATTTGTATGGAGTTCATGTTAACATCTTCACAGATCATAAAAGCCTTCAATATATCTTTTGACAGAAGGAGTTAAATCTGCGACAACGTTGATGGCTTGAGTTACTGAAAGACTACGACGTGGATATTTTATATTATCCAGGAAAGGCGAATATGGTAGCTGATGCCCTCAGTCGAAGATCTATGGGTAGTTTATCATATTTAGATGTTGAGAAGCGTGATCTAGCGCGAGAGCTTCATCAGTTAGCTATCTTGGGAGTCAGATTGTTAGAGAAGAAGACAGTTGGGTAACAATTCAGGACACAGCCGTATCATCTCTAGTTGTAGAAGTAAAATCATGGCAACAAGAGGATCCTAGCTTAGAGCAGCTCAGAGCCAAGGCTCAAAATCAACATACTTTAGTATTTGATATAGCAGGAGATGGAGTCCTTAGATATAGTGGTCGATTGTGTGTTCTGAATGTTGCAGGGCTTCCGCATCGGATTATGGAAGAGGCACATCATTCCCGTTATTCTATTCACCCTGGTTCGATGAAGATGTACCATGATATTAAGGAGATCTATTGGTGGTATGGGATGAAGAAGGATGCTGCTGAGTTTGTCGCACAGTATCCTAACTGCCAACAGGTGAAAGTTGAGCACCAAAAGCCCGTTGGGCTAATTCAGGAGATTGCCATTCCTTTGTGGAAGTGGGAAGCAATTAATATGGATTTTATTACAGGGTTACCTAGATCGGGTCGCAAGTTTGACTCTATTTGGGTAATTGTTGATAGACTTACAAAATCTGCCCACTTCTTACTAGTCAAGGCTACTTTTACGGCCAAAGACTATGCATGGCTCTATATTAGGGATATTGTTAGGCTACACGGTGTCCTAGTATCTATTTTCTCTGATAGAGGAGCACAATTCTCCGCCAACTTCTGGATGTCCTTCCAGAAAGGATTGGGGACACATGTTAATCTTAGTACAACCTTTCACCCTCAGACAGATGGCCAGGTTTAGCGCACAATTTTGACACTCGAGGATATGCTATGGGTGTGTGCGCTAGACTTCAAGGGGAGTTGGGATGACCACTTAGCTCTATAGAGTTTGTATACAATAATAGTTATCATTCCAGCATCGGGATGGCACCTTATGAGGCTTTGTATGGGCAAAAATGTAGATCCCTCATTGGATGATTTGAGGTAGGTGAGTCAAGGTTGATTGGAACCGACTTAGTACAACAAACAATGGAGTAGGTCAAGCTTATACGGGAGAGGTTGCTAACAGATCAAAGTCGACAGAAGTCATACTCAGATATGCGATGAATGGACTTAGAGTTTTCCGTTGATGACTGGGTATTCTTAAAAGTCTCGCCTATGAAGGGGGTTATGAGATTTGGCAAAAAAAGCAAGCTTAGTCTAAGATTCATTGGGCATACCGGATCCTTCGAAGGGTAGGACGAGTGGCTTATGACTTAGAATTTCCTTCGAGGCTAGAATTTGTTCATCCAGTTTTCCATGTATCTAAGCTACGGAAGTGTGTAGGAGACCCTTCTCGGGTTGTCTCAGTTGAGGATGTTCAGATCACAGAGGAGTTGTCCTACGAGTAAACTGTAGTTGCAATATTAGATCGGCAGGTACGTAAATTGAGGACCAAAGAGGTGGCTTCGGTTAAAGTATTGTGGAGAAACAAGAATAGAGAAGAGGTGACCTGGGAAGTTGAGGATGGCATGAGGTCCAAATATCCTCACTTGTTTCACATCCCAGGGTGATGGCATATCAGTTTATATTGGTGAGTGAGGTAAGATACCTATCTGATTTTTTTATATTGTTGCTTATTATTATTGTTATTCTCGTTGTATATTTGATCGTACTGTTATTGCGAAGCTATAGTGCTTAGCAATTTATGTCATCATGTGAGACGCCTAGGTTAGACTTTTTGTATTTTAGGTTCCTGGATAGTGACAAACTTAACCGTGTGACTAAGATTTATTTATTTTCATTCGAGGACGAATGTTTCTAAGGGGGTAAGGATGTAACACCCCGAATTTTCAAAACTCATATCTTCGTGGAAAGACAAGGAGGGTGAGTAATAAATTAAAAATGATGTGGTATGTCATATTTTGTATCTCAAGTTTTGAAGTTAAGTAAGTGGCAAAATAAAAGTTGGCGAAAGTTATCGTAAGTTCCTTTTTAAAGATTTCTCTAAAATTTGGGTGAAATGTCTTGGATATTTTCTACCAATATATAAAGAGTTAGAAGGCCTATCACCCATTAAATCGAAGGCCTACGAGTCTAGTTTGCAACGCAAAAAAACCCCATATCAAACCGACATCAAAGTAAAAAGTTATGAGGGTTTTACTAGGGACTGCCGGGGCAGAATCCGGGTCGGCTCAAAATTATGGTATGTCGGCTTATTTAACGTTTTAAGCCATGAAAAAATTTCATTTCAGTTCTAAAACCAGAGAGAAAGCTTAGAGAGGGTTCCTATAGAGTTCTAGCATAATGAAGGTTAGTTTTTGACAATTTCTACCATTATACATTGCCCCCGTGCCTAGAAACGTAATCCCTATGCGTGGCAATCATTTTCCCCTTTTATTAGCTGCGTTTAGAGCTGGTTTTTGAAGATATAAATTTGTAGTTATTGGTGTTTCTTCAAGGTTTACACTTGGTTAACTAAGGTAATCATCTCAGGACCCTTTCATGGTTGTTTTTATGAATTTCTACGGACGTTTCGACAAGTTGGGGTATTATGGCAAATATGCCGATTTAAGATAGGTGCGTACCAGTTGTGTATATATATTGTTTGCGAAGCTTAGGACATAAGGAACAACTTTCCTGAAGGAACTACAATCTTTCGAGCGTTCATTGGAAAGATATGTTAAGGCCATTCCCTACTTACGACATGTTCCTTAAAGCTTAGGAGCAATGTAATTGGGTTATTATCCTTCTTACACTTGTAGCCGTTATTTTTTATTATTGGCTGCTCGAGTTGATATAATCCTCTCTTGTCGGGATTCTTATTCAGTTAGTAGCGTCCCTATGTTGGACATGACTTAGAGGCTATTTGTATAGGTTGCTTATAACTAAATTTCTCGCTTTTAGCTATTGGATTGTTATTGTTTTCCTTTGGGCTATTGTGGTTAGCTGCAAGAATGTGATCTATGCCTAGAAGGGGAATGTTCTGCCTACAGGGTTATATGGATGCCTAAAAGGGCTATGAGTTGCCTACAGGGCTATATTGACGCCTAAGAAGGCTATGTGCTTCCTACAGGGACATGTTATTGCCTAAGAGGGCTATGAGTTGTCTATAAGCTATGTTGATGCCTAAAAGGGATATGTGTGGCCTGTGGGGCTATATTGATGCCTAAGAGGGCTATGTGACTACCTACGGGGCTAGGGGACTACCCATAGGGGTATATAGGCTGATTGGCACCTTCCGAGCTTATGGGGGCCTGCGTAAGTCGTCTTGTGTTCTGTTTCTACCTGCCGTGCTTATGGGGGCTTGGTTAGATTGTTGTTTTATTATTTTTGGTAAGGTTAGATTTAGGAGCAGGTTAGTACACTTATCTTATCCTTGATTTATTTATCAGATTATTCCAGTATATCAGGATACCTCCTCATAGTCTATTGCCTTTCATACTCTGTACAATATTTTGTACTGATGCCCCATTTCCTTAGGAGCGCTGCATTCATGCATGCAGGTCCTGACAGACGACCGATTAGACCTCCTCAGCAGTACGATTAACTTTTATCCGATTGGCTAGCCCCTTTTTTCCGGAGTTGCCAGAGTTGGGAGGTTTGTTACCTTTTGTTATATATATCTTTATGGGTAGGCTGGGGTCCTGTCCCTCTAATCTTTACTACTCTTAGAGACTTGCAGACTAGTGTGTGGGGTGTATAGCTATGTTATGGCCATACTGGCCTATGTTGTTGGTTTGCTGAAGTTCGTGATCTGTTTGATGTATTGTATTGATATATACCTTCTTTTAGTTTTGGTATAGATATCATAGTGGCCTCTATGGCCCAATCAGGACTTCTATGCTAGTTGGCTATTTATTTATATGATCTCCTGGGAGTAGCTATTTCTTTTATAGATCAGTTGACAGGGGCCTTGCCAACCGAGGGCTTAGTTTTAAGCCAAGATATACTTGTTTGTTTTCTTGATTGTGTGTGACTGCCATGCTAGTAGAAAATGGTTCAGTAAGGTCGGCTCGAGCCTGAGTTTTGGCATTAGGAGCTAGTCACGCCCCTCGAGTTTGGGGCGTGACAGAAGAAAAGTGTAAGAGCTCTATTTTGGCCCTGGTCCCTTGTGGATATTATGCACCTCAACTAAGCTTTAAAACATAGGTTGAGACTGGATAATTCAGAAATATGCTTAAAACATTGGTCCTAGTCCTACCAAGGATATTGTGTACCTCACTTAAGCTTCAAAGCCTTAAGTTGAGGGTGACTAGTGCAAAACCTCTCAAAAAAAAAAGATTTAAGGTTTCTTGTGACGATGAACATTACTTGTGAGATAATTAGCGAAGAGAGGGCTGAAAATAAAGAGAAGAAAATAATGGGTGATAAAGTCTTAAAGTGAAAAGTGCTTAAGAAAGTGTAAGTCACTATTATATAGTTTTCCTACCCGTCCCTTAGCCTACATTACAACCCGTTAAAGTTCTATTTGATTCTATTCAAGCATGCTTAATTAGTGGAGATGTACATAATGGGCAAGCCTATGGTTATTTGTGCATACATGTTAATTTTATTTGTGATTATGAGAGTTGTTCTGGATGCTAAGTCCGTAATTTAATTCAATCTTTTGAATTGAGTGTGTGGACTATCTCTTCTTGTGAGGGCACTTGTTTCATGATAGATAGGTGATGTTATTAACTTTCTTTGATGAGAGTAGAGGAGCAAGCTTTAATTTGATGAGTTCAAAGTCCTTCTTTGAGGTTAGGAGGTTAGAGGTTTGTTGTTAATTTGAGTGTCTAGCACAATGATTGAGAAGTCTACTTGATGTTTTGGAATTGATATATGGCCTAATTCTTTGTATTAACCAAACTGAAGACATATTTTGATTATTTTGAGATGAGCTTTAATGTTTGCTCGAGGACGTGTGAGGCTAAAATTATATATATTTAATCATTATTTGCCTCATATTTAATATTTTAGTTATCCTCTTTTAGCATGAATTTTATGAATTGTGCTAAATTGTGTATTTTATTTGTACGATTAAATTGGTGAAAAAATGAAGAAGTTTGGAGTTAAAATGAATTAAAGATGGAAGGTTGAAGAAGAAAATCAAGCAGACAACTTAATAGATTAAAAGTTATAAAATAATACATGTTATATTGCAATTACAATTGCAATTCTGCTGCCACATGTAAGAATCTGAAGATAGGCACAAATTCTTTGAGGCGGCAATACTGTTCACGGACAGCTCACGCGGCGTAAATAAAGGATTCCAATTTCTTTTGATTTTGGATTCATAATTTAATTTGGATTCAATTATTTTATTTAGGATTTTGTATATTTATAAATAATATTGAAAAATAATTATTTTTGAACGATCTTGAGGGAAAATATTTTTTAGGGTTCTTTTCTTCTTATTCTTATTTGGGTTAGCTACTATTGTTTAACTTTAGTTCTTGATGTGTTCTTGAGAATTAGCTTGAAAAATATTATCAGTTTGATTTTCTATTTTCGGTTTATAAAGATTCTTGCTTTGAATTTCAATTGGAGATTTCGGGTTTCTTCTACTCATTACGTATGCTCATGAATTCTTCTTCTAAAAATCTGAATTGTGTTCTTACTACTATGGGTAACTAAATCCACAACTAGGGTTGTGGGAATGTCATGACCCGAGAGCACCCCCTAGTCGTAACACGGTGTACTCGACCCCGAAGAGGTTTTATACAAGCCTCATAGCATAGGTAATAGAAATAGTACATAATTTAAAACTTTTTATTCAAAAATTATACAATCTAAAGACATTCGAAAACATTTAAACGCAAGCGCAAGTCTATATCTCACATGGCCATCTTAGACACAATCTTGAACAAGAATAGGAACACGACCCTTTACAATAGAAATCTAAAGTAGTCTATTACATGAAAAGAAAGAAACTTCTAGAAAGATCCTTGTCCTCACACTATGAGGACGTACCACTTGATTCATGGAAGAATAGTAATCCAAGCACTTCAATCTAGGTAGAAGCAATCACTTGACGAAGCCTACATTTGTAGTAAAAATAAGAGAAATATGGGTTACCACACAAAAATGTACTAAGTATGATGACCATGCAAAAATATGCTTTGAAAGGGACATTTTGGTTTGAAACCATACATTATGCCACTTTTTTAAAACATAATGAACAATAGCATAGGAGTCATCAAACACAAATATAATCATCATACAAGTCAAAGCATCACATTTGAGCAAGATCAACATGTAACCCTTTACCTTCACATTTAGCCTACACCTCAAGTAACCCTCATGCTATACTTTGTGCAATGTATGGTTAGCGTCCCATACAACCATCCACACTAAGGCACCACATTAAGGTCACCAAAGGTGAACTTACCATTCAACCTTTCCATCTTTACACAATAAAGCATATAAAAGACATAAACATTACATTAAGTCACATCATCACATTAAGACCAACATCAAAGACAACTCTAAGTCATACTTGTGCATTGTGAAAGTAGCATCTCATACTACTAGTCACACTAAGTACTCCTTTGAAGTCACCATAGACAAGGCACATTCATATAAAATAATCATGATAAGGGAGTAACTCATAATACAGTCCAAGTATAGCATGTCTTTACATTTAATCATATAAGCATTTAAGAGTCAACATTCTTCATTAGCTTCATTACATTAAGAGCCACATTCATTCATTAGACATTAGATCAAGTTTCTTCATTAACACATTATCAAAAGAGCACATTCATTACACTTAACATTATAAAGGAACACACCACAACCTCTCTCAAAGTCTACTTGTGCAATGCATAGATGGCGTCCCATACCACCACCTACACTAAGTAGTGAATTCTTAAGAAGCCATAGTTCATTAACATTATTGTGGGGTAAGCCTTAACCTACATAGACCATGTGAGCAATTCATAAAATCCCGGTGTCACTCTCATTGGATAAGGGATTCCTACTTGCCTAAGGTAGGACCATTGTTCTTTAGCTTAAGTAGATCCACTAGCTAGACCTATGTGGGAACATAGTTAAGGGATAGGGAGATTTCTACTAGATACCCCGCCTCAACTCACGGATGAGCATCCATCTCAAGAGATTGTTACTAGATACCCCGCCTCAACTCTTGGATGAGCATCCATCTCAATTCATATCCCTTCGGTGCTTAGCATTATTCCACACAGTGTACATTTCATTCATTACATTAGTTCATTATGGGATACGGGATTGCTACTAGTTACCCCACCTCAACTCTCGGATGAGCATCCATCCCAACCCAACATTCATTCATTCATTGGAAAGCTCATAGATTCAAAGATGCGAATAGCCTTTCACCTAAGAAACCCCTTATTGTGAGAAACTCCTTTCACAACAAATCATTAATGTTCATTAGAGTACAATTGAGAATAGCCTTTCAAATAGTACTTCATCATCATTAACATTATCTTGAAATTCATTCATTCTTCATTCAAGTGTGTGTGTATGTGAGAATAGCCTTTCACATAATCACCATCATTCACAAGTGTTAATAAAGAGATAACATTCAATCTAACACAATTTGCTTCTAAACATGATCATCATTCGTTCACTTAGATCACACGCATGCTTCACATCACATTCATATACACAACATTATGATAATACCTCAATTCCTCACACTATGCCTTCAAGGCCATGATCACAACATACAAAGTAATTAAATACCTCCACCTTTCAAGTGGATCAACACCTCTAATACAATTCTACTACAACAAGTAATTAGGTCAATCTTTCCCTTTCAAGGCTATGATCACAAATCGTCAATTCACCAACAATTCACCATAATTAGGCATAGATGATGATACAATTCAATAACCCAAAGCAATTTAGGCATAATCCATCAACATTCATTCATAATCATCAAACTCACTTCATCGTCACAATTCAGGAATTGAGAGAAATTGTGGGTTCATAGAGTATTTTCATCTTAAATCATCAATTAAACATTAATATAATCATAATTTATCATTTGAAAATGTTTGATGAAGGAACCCATGAGATTGAGTAAAATCTAGGGTTTTTGAGAAACTTGAAAACTTTGAAATCTATTTTGAATGGACTCTAGGGTGAAACATAACCCTAGATGAAGGATAACCATACCTTGCTATTGATCCCCCATGAAAATTGAAGAAAAAACACCTTGAAATCCCCAACCCTAGCTTGATCTTGACCTTGAACTCTAATGGAGTTTCTAGAGAGAAGACTTTTTGGGAGGGAAGGGTTTTGAAATAATAGAATGTAAAATAGAGTTTAACACTTTTAATACTCTTAAAATATGTTAATAAACTCAAAATAACCGTCCAAACACTTAACTAGCCAAGGGAGGAATTTACCAACCACCCTTGGCTTGGTCTGTCTTTGACAGCACACAGGTGCCATTGACGAGACCTAGACTCATGGACCATGAGTCCAGTCACAGACCGTACTGTTGGTCCGTGTTCTGGGTCAGAGAAATGAATTTAGGGGCCATGACCCACGGAGTCCATCCACGGGGCGTGGATGGACCTACGGGGCATGGTCCCCTTCAGTGGTCCACCAAGTTTGAGGAAGCCTTGTGGTTTCAAGGGGTCTTGGGGGTTAGACTTAGGGTCCGCATCAAGGACCCCTAGGGTGGTCTTTGGGGAGTCGTACGTTGAAATTTGACCCCTAAACCCCTCAACCATGGCTCAGGACAACATCAAACCACCTCAAACCTCACACCAAACTCTAACACACATATGTTAGGCTCTATTTTCTCTTATTCATTTTTAGGGCTGTTACATTATCCCTCACTTAGGAACATTCATCCTCGAATGAAACTTAAAACACATTAAGGGGTAACGACTCAAGACTAGCAGCCCACAATCATGATATATCATTATAATGCATAAAGCATAGGAGGAAACATCCACTCCACATAAAAAAAGGATTAATGCAAACAAAAAGTAGGAAATACCTCTACCAACTCATTATACACCAAAACATCTCATTTCATTGGAGGAACTTCCTTCTCCAAATCACATCATGCTCACCATAACATCAAAAGACACATTTAAGTATTTTTCTCATAAAAGCACATTATGCAACTTTTTCATAACAACACATTTAGGCATGTTCAACATATAACCTCATGAAGCATATAAACAACTCAAACTAAATGCACATTAATGTGAGGAACATAAATCATGAAAACTCATTTTCTCATATAAACAAGAAATTAAATAGAAGATGCATAATATAAGGAGACCATGGAAACTCATATTCACCGAAGACTCCAAAACATGAAACAAGCTACAAGGAACTCTTGGTCTCAAGCTTGAATAAGAATAGAAGGAAAGAGATAAGGTTATCAAAACTCTCAACCACCTTATTATTCAACATACTATCCCCCACTTAACCGGTACCTTCATCTGGGGAATCTCCTTTGTCTTTGTTAGCTTGAAGCACATAGAAATGACTATTCTTTGTAGCATTAGGATCCGGGACACCAAGAGAAACTTGCTTATCGTCCCTTCCTTTTGTCGAGAGTGTTGGGAAATCTCTCATCTTATGACCCTTCTTTCCACATCCAAAGCACCCATCCGTGCCGGCAAGACACTTACCCAAATGTTGCTTCCCACACTTGGCACACCTAGGCCTCTCAAAATAAGACCCACTTCCATTCCCTCCTTGATATTTAGGGTTAGACACCCTATCATTGTTGACCATTGAGGAATCTTGATTGAAGAACCTCTTTTTGGACCTAGGTTAACCTTGCTCATCGGTCCTAGACCTCTTCAAATCTCTATTCATCCTATTAAGTTTGGACTCCTCAATAGATTGAGCATACACAATAAGCCTAGAGATATTCATGTCATCATGGAGCATCATCGTATGACACTCTTCCTTTACTAGGTCAGATACGTCGGTAACAAACCTACTCATCTCATCTCTAGGGTTGGACACCCAAGATGGAGCATACTTAGACAATAGGGTAAACTTCAAGGAATACTCCCCCACACTCATATTACCTTGTATAAGGTTGATAAATTCCTCCACCTTAACCTCCCTCTTCTCACGGGGAAAGTACCTACCAAGGAAAGCTCTCTTAAACTCCTCCAATTCTATAGGATCCACTTCTATAGCTCTATTGCTTTTACATTGAGTGAACCAAATTTGGGCCACATCTTTCAATTGATAGGAAGCCAACTCTGCTTTCTCCCTAGAAGTCACCCCCAACGCATTAACTCTCTTATACACCTCATCCAAAAATCTTTGGGATCCTCTACCAGCTTAGAACCTAGGAAAACCAGAGGTTTCATCCTCACAAAATCCCTCAACTTGGAAGACATAGTTCTCTCAATAGTATTCACTCAAGGCCCCATATTCCTATTCACTTGGGACGTCATAACTTGGGCCAAAGTTAGAAAAGCTGACCTAATCTCCTCATTGGTCATGGCCGGGGGATCCACTGGAACTTGATTGCCTTGGTTTACTTGAGGAACTTGGGGAGAAACTCCCTCATTCACATTCTCCTCTTCCACTCTCCTTGCGGGCGTCCTTCTTTTATTCATTTGGACTCAGTTATTTTATTTAGGATTTTCTATATTTATAAATAGTCCGGAAAAAAATTTATTTTGGGAAGATCTTGAGAGAATATATTTTTTAGGGTTCTTTTCTTCTTCTTCTTATTTGGGGTAAGCTACTATTGTTTAACGTTAGTTCTTGGTGTCTTCTTGAAAATTAACTTGAAAAACATTAGAAATTTGATTTCCTATTTTTGGTTAATAGAAATTCTTGCTTTGAATTTCAATTGGAGATTTCAGGTTTCCTCTACTCATTACGTAAGTTCATGAATTCTTCTTCTAAAAATATGAATTGTGTTCTTGCTACTATGGGTAACTAAATCCACAACTAGGATTGTGGGAATGTCACGACCCGAGAGCACCCCCTAGTCGTAACACGGCGTACTCGACCCCGAAGTGGTCTTATACAAGCCTCATAGCATTCATTCATCGCATAGGTAATAGAAATAGTACAAAATGTAAAACTTTTTATTCAAAAATCATAAAATCTAAAGACATTCAAAAACATTTGAACGCAATCGAAAGTCTATATCTAACATGGCCATCTTAGAGAAAATCTTGAACAAGAATAGGAACACGGCCCTTTACAATAGAAATCGAAATTATTCTATTACATGAAAATAAAGAAACTTCTAGAAAGACCCTTGTCCTCGCACTATGAGGACGTACCACTTGATTCTTGGAAAAATAGCAATCCAAGTACTTCAATCTAGGTAGAAGCAATTACTTGCCAGAACGTACACTTACAGTAAAAATATGAGAAATATGGGTTAGCACACAAAAATGTACCAAGTATGATGACTGATGAGTCCACAATTTGGACTCATTTAGGGTTTCATTTTAATAGAATTAGTGTCCTCAAATGCATATTTAGTCTCAATAACTAATGAAAATCCTTAAGTATTAGGTATGTGGAGTTTAAGGCAAAGCATGGACACTACTTGGCAAAAAGGAACAAAACGGCTGAAAAGACGAAGAAAAGGAGGCCTAAGGATCGCCTAATGCATTAGGCGAGTAGCCGAATGGCCTTAACCTCGCCCAAACTTCTTGAGTGTTGAACCCTAAAGGAAAAGATCAAGTCAGCGATGAAAAGGAGCAGTCGGCGCATCGCCGAACTTTTCCAGAAAGCAGTACTCTATCGCCCAATGATTTAGAAAGGGAAGATGCTGAAGGCAAAAGCTGAAAGGCGATGAAGCAGACCAAAGGGCGGATCGCCGAGTGCATCAGTGATCCCTACTAACTGCAGCGAGTGATCCTTCGCAACACATTTTTTTTACAACTATAACTATTAGTTTGAATTGTTATCTTAGTATGCAATTTCAGATACAACACTTTATTTTTCAAAGTATTCAAGTAGAGAACATTTTTGCTTAACCTTTGAAGATTTGAAGACTTCCAATTCCAAGAAATTGGAAGTGGGTGTTGCAGATTCTTCATCCTAGACTCATTTAAAGTGAATATAAATCATATCCAATTGATATTACTTCGATTTGGTATCATTTTCTTCCTTTTTTTTATGTCTAGGTAAAACCCCAAATTCTTGGGGTGTGATTTTGTGAATATGTGTTAAATTTCTTGTTGGGTATTTCTTATTGTTAGTCTATTTGCTGTTTAAATGTGATTTCGTTTAGTAGTTGTGTTTGAACTTAATGGGATTGGAGTTGCAAATACGATTTCATCTTTGTGTTTTTGGCTTGCTCGAGAGAGAGGTTTTAACACTAAGACTAATAAATTGATAGCCGGTGGTTATTGGGGCGTCGTGGGTTTAGCTCGAGAGAATGAATCTTAGGCCTTTTCCCACACATTCAGCTCAAGAGAGTGAATGGGCTAAGGTGGAGGTTGTTCTTAAAAGCGGCAACTCGGTGTTCGAGAGAAACCGAGTTGATTCGGGGTAAGTTGCTCGAGACAGAATTTACCCCCGCTAAAGTCTAACCTAGTTACAAATGTTCAACAATTGACTATCAATAGTATTTGTCACACCCCTCTTTTTCCCCAAAGTGTTAAAGTTTTTTGAAGAATGGAGTTTTTCCAATTAAAGTGACGTTTTGAACAGGGATTATTTTATTGTTTAGAGTCGCCACTTGGAATTGAGTTTTGGTGTTCCAAGTCACCTTATTTAAATCCCTGATTAAAAGGAAATTTGACTCTTTATATTATTTGGTCTGCGAAAACAAAGATTGGGTAGGGAATTCTGTTGACCGAGGGGAAGGTATTAGGCATCCCTCGAGTCCCGTGGTTCTAGCACGGTCGCTTTATTGACCCTTGTATGACTTGACTTAATTTAATTTTTGGATATGATATTATTTAGCTTGATAATAAAAATGTTATTTACCCTCTTCCTATGATTTATTTAAAAATATTTAAAACTATCCTATTTTATTAATGTATGTCTATTAATTAAAAAAAATATGTATATGCACATAAATTTATTCAAACTAAATAAAGTAAAGTAAAAAAATGAATATTTACAAATCTTAAAGCGTCCGTGATTTATTTTCTTTTCCCTTTTTATGTATTTATATTTTTATTGTGTTATTGTGGGTGGATCATACATATGTATCTAATTTTTAGGAATTAGAATTTGTGTAGGATTGAGATTTTTTTTTTAGTTTGAGTGAATTTAGGATTGTTTTTTTTTTAGTTAGATTTCAAATATGAAATAAAATTTTATGGGATTCATGATTAGTTTTTAGAAAGAAAATTTTAATAATTTTAATTTTTCATGCTGCACTTTTAATTATTTTTTATATATTGTATTTTTGTTTCTCTCTCTTCTTATTTTTTTATAATTAATTTTCACGTTTTTAATTTTTCTATTTTTACTTTACTTTTTATTTTTTATTTTTTTGAGTATTACGTTTCCCTCCTTTTCCTTCTTTTTTTATTAACTTCTATCTTTTATTTTATTATTATTACTTTCATATACTTAAAACTTCTGCCTCCTCTTCCTTTTTATTTTATATATTTATTTATTTATTTTTATTTTTATTTTGGTTAATTTCTTTTTGTTTATTATTATTTTTTCCACCCTTTTTCCCTCTTGTCTTTCACTTCCGGTTCTTGTTTTCTCCTTTTTTCTCTGATGAAATCCTAAATAGAATTCATTTCTTCTCTGAAAATGTATACTTAATAATCTATATTAATGCGATAATCATCCCATGCTTATTCTAGAGGTAAAAACTACTTAATCGAAAGTAAATAGAATAAAAAAGGACGAAAACATATTTTATGCATCCAACTACTTAACTTTCGAAGGAAAATAATCAGTTGACACGACTACGTTATATCATTATTATAACTAAGACAGAAAGGTAGATAACATTCTTGAAGTAAACATTAAAACATATATATTTAAGAAAATAAAGAAAACATAGTATCACAATTTTTATTTTTTTATTTTTTTGCGCTAATGTGAAGATACAAGAAAAGGAGGTCAGTTGTTACCTCTTACGGAAATTTCCACAAGAAAAGAAATAATTGTTGCGATATACTGATTTCCAAAGTTAATAATTGTAAATTAACTTTAAAGAGCCACGAATCCGAAACCGCAAACAAAACCTCGAACTATAACTTAATTCTCAGAATAAAATTCACTTTTCGTCTCTTTTTCTCTTCTCTCTACTCCTTTCTCTATCTGTGTACTTTTGTATTTCTCTATGTTTCCTGCCCTCTCCCTTTTTTCTACGTAGGTTCCCGTTATATAGCGGTGGGGGTTTGGTTCTTTTTATGAAAGAAAAAAAAACGTGAGGAAGTGGAGAGACGTGTGGGAGTGGGAGGTGTTGGTTGAGGTTTAAAAGGAATCCCGATGTGAGGGAGTTCGGTGGGTGTTTTTAGTTAATTTGGTATATGTTGTATGTATGCTGCTACGTGAATAAAGGAATTCTGGTAGCATATAATAAGTTTTTTGGGTGGTTTAGGTTAATGGCTTTTGGGTAGTCTAGGTTTTTTTAATATATAATATAATATACTATGATATAATATAATATGATATAACATAATATAACTATTTTTGAACAACTAAAAATATGAGAAATAATTTAAATAACTAATAAAAAATATATATATATATATATATATAACATTAAGAAACACTAAATTTATTTAGATTAAAGGAATACAAATATTTTTTGTAAATTTCATTTCGTTTGACGAAATTAAATGTGACTTTATTTTTTGTTGCTTTCAAATCTTTTAAAGTAAAGTTAATAAAATAAGGTAAAATTCAAAATATTCAATTTAAATTTTTATAAAATATTTAAGCTCTAAGAATGGTGTAAAACTTAAGTTCGGTCAAAAATTACGTGTCTACAGTTTGCCCCTCTTTGACTGGAAACACGAAGAGTTTTCAGACAAAGAAGTAGACAACGTGACAAGTTTTGACCGGACTCTTGTTCGAAAAGAAAAATATGCGATCAAGTCCTAGTTTTGGACATCCTACATATCTTGGGTTATAAGGGAATCATGTCGCATGTAGTTCAAGGAGATGAGGTGATGAGTTTGAAGTTAAGTGAGATTCCATCGAGGATCCAGTTCGCGGCTCCTATTGTTACATGAATATAAAAGACAAAACATTTAAAGAAAATACAAGTACAAGATCCTATCTACGTATCTTCTCTTGAATCTTGACTTGAGTCTTCATGCTTCTTAAGTTATGAGATATTGATTTCATCTCAAATGAGTTCAAAGGTAAACGTCTTTCTCCAAGTAGGTTCCTTTTACTCGTACTTGGATATTGACTGTGTTTTTTTTAGAATGAGCTCCTACTTCTTCAATTGAAATTGAGCTTGAAAATTAGACTCTTTTCCATCCAAGATCCTGAGCTTGAAATGTGGATTGACCCCATTCTATCACTAGATTCCTGAAATTAAAACAAACAAAAATAATAACACAAAATTTTGCCCCAGTTTATATATAAGAAAATTTTGTGAGAGAAGCAAAAGATGGTGCTTAGCTTTGAATTGAGACTTTGAATGATTCTAGCTTTGTCGCAATGTACTCTTCAGAGGGCTTATGCGTGTTTACACCAACTCCATTCTTCATGATGAACTGGTTAAATAAAATTACATTAATCTAGTCCCATTATCCAGGAGGGTCCTGCTAATATTACGTCCCATTATTTAGGAGGGTCTTTGCTATACTACGTCCCATTATTCAGGAGGGTCCTTGCTATACTGCATCCCATTATTCAGGAGGGTCCTTGCTATACTAGTATACGTCCCATTATTCAGGAGGGTCCTTGCTATACTGCATCCCATTATTCAGGAGGGTCCTTGCTATATTACGTCCCATTATTCAGGAGGGTCCTTGCTATATTACGTCCCATTATTCAGGAGGGTCCTTGCTATACTACGTCCCATTATTCAGGAGGGTCCTTGCTATACTATGTCCCATTATTCAGGAGGGTCCTTGCTATACTACGTCCCATTATTCAGGAGGGTCCTTGCTATACTACGTCCCATTATTCAGGAGGGTCCTTGCTATACTACGTCCCATTATTCAGGAGGGTCCTTGCTATACTAAGTCCCATTATTCAGGAGGGTCCTTGCTAAACTACGTACCATTATTCAGGAGGGTCCTTGCTA